>JAXCLQ010070793.1:0-13599 GCA_035584115.1 Cedrela odorata
ACTTGCAAGATTTTCATGGTAATCTTTCAAAATAAAAACTGAATTTGTAAGATGGAATTGATGTGTTTACCTTACTTTAATGGATGCTTGATGAAGATGAAGGAGTAATAGACTTGAAGAACACAAGCCCTCCACAATTTTTCACCCTTGATGCACAATGAAAATGAGAGGTTTTTAAGAGAAAAAGAGAAATTTTTTCTTCTAATTTTCTTAGTGTCTTTCACCTAATGAAAAATGTTAAAGATTTTGGTTTTTACAGCTAGGGCTGATTTGTAAATTATTTATTTGCAAGGGAGTCCTTGCAAAATCTAATTTTGTTAAAAATTACCCTATGATTTGCAACTTAATCCTTGAACAATCTCATAATGTCATAAAGGCATGCAATCTATTCTAGTTTGCATTTTTAACCCTTATGTATTTATTATAAATCCTTTAACTTTTAAAGGATTAATATTTAATCCCCAATAAATATTATTAAGTACCATTTCAATTAAATATAATTAATCTAATTAATTATTGTAAGGTTATTTTAACTCTTAAAATATCTTATTAAATTTTATGTAACACTTACATAAAATAATCAAAACCCTTATTATTTTAGGATGGTGCTAGCCTCTTTTTAAATAATCCGTACCCACTCACATCAAGTATTGGTGTGACCTTGTGGGACCCCTATGAATTAGCCGTGTCCAGATTTTAGATCTCATCCAAAATTAATTATGAAAACACTTACTATGGTTGATATCTAGCAACATACTATAGCCCCTATAATACAACAAGTTTAATAACTTCATCAAATCCTATTTTAATATAATCTATCATATTTGCCATGTAGGTAATATCCTTCTATCGTTTATATACTTATCAAGTATAGATTCACAGATGTCAAAATCTTGAACTAGATTTCTCTAAGAACTATCGATCGCCATGTTTGAAACTTGTTATCGTAAACTCTTTGCTTGACTAATAATCACTCTGCCCAGAGATTTATTTTTCCGACAATTATGGATGCTCACCCTAGGAACTCGGATATGGATTGAGTAAGTGGAAACTCTAATCTTAAAATCTCGAGTCAACGGATCCCATCTTAATGATTGTTTGTTTTCACATACGTTTATCGCTTATTTTGGTCATGTTCGATAAACGGTTCTCTAACCATGAATCTACAATAATGCCTCAGTGACATGGCTATCATTGTCATCTGAACTTATATAAACTTTTTGATATCTTTTTGAAAGCATTCAATGTGTCTACTATACAATATTATTGCCTAAATAATATTGTTTCCATAGGGAACGCTTTTGATAAGAACATTTACTTTAAATGTCTTATCCGGACTTATTACATTCATAAATTATTTACAACATGTATAAATAGTTGAAACAACATACAAATGTGAATCAAGAAAAATTCATTTATTTATTAAAAATAATAAATATCTGATTACAAATTAATTGTCGAGAGACCTACAACATGACTTGTTTCTAGGGCATATACACTAACACCTAGGTGGGCTTTCTTTTTCACTTCTTCAGTTGCCCTTGAACCTAAATCGATATGGGAATAATGGAGAATAGTTCTTGCTAATTTTGTTCTCTTTTTAGTAATGTACAAATTTCCAACTCCTTTACGAGAGCTCCACCATAAATACCATTTTTACTTTTATTTATACTAATCCATTGATTATACTTTGTCTTTACCATAACTACAAAACAAAACTAAACAAAATAAATTCTATGATATTATCACAAATATACCAAAATTAAAACTACATTAACTAATTTGTTTTATTTTTTTTTAGCATTATTTATTTATTGATTTTAACTAACCCAAATTTTATATAATCTTAACCTGAGTTCTTATTTGCAATGTATTGACACTTTTAAGCTTTAGTATCGATATATTAATTAAAATTTGGTTTTGAGAATTTCATTGACACTAAGTATCGATACAATTTCCTTCATGTATCGATCCCTTCTCCTCAAGATATTGATAGGGGCGAGTTAGTAAATAATTTTGAATTCTTTGACTTATAAAGTATCGATCATTTCTTCACATGTATCAATACTTTCTTCACATGCATCGATACTGTATTCACATGTATAAATACTTTCTTCTTTGTACCTCATTGTCATAATTATATTTTCTCAATGATTCTCTAAATTTTAAACTTTAGTTTCCTTATTAATCTGAATGTCTATATACTTAAATTTTTCAGTCATTCCTAATATCTACGAACCTAAAATTATTATCTGATCACTTAGAGTCTACAGAACCTTAAACCTTGCTCTGATACCACTCTTATTATAACACCCCAATATCATACTTACTCAATCAATCGTGATTACATAATATACATACTTTATACATATAGTCAATTGCTTTAACATTCCAAATGTCCACTCAGTGTTACATCATTTGTCACACTCTTCGTACATAATTTTCGTACATAAAGACTTGACCTTAGTATTCCAAAATTCACATACAATACTACATCAGTATTATATGATTCTTAGATGTCTACAATTTTCAAATTCTTTACACATATAAAATAAAATTATTATCTATATAACTAGTTCTCAATCGTATAATTATCCTACTAATTGCATATATAACCATTATCTTCATTTATGCTTAACTAATCTTACACGCATCCTTTGTCACTTCTACATACTATTCTCTAAAAAATATAATTTTTACAATAAAGAGTGAGATATAATCTCAGTAACTAAATCATGCAAGTTTGCACATGTCTATGCAATACATAATATAAATAATCAAACAGATTAATACATTTTCAAACTTTTCAATTACCCATAAAACAATTCATAGAATAGACATTTTCAGAATGGCTCAGTCGGTTAGTGTCACCTGCACCCACAGTAACCCGGATTCAGAATGTGATTACATATTTTGCTTAAAGCAGACAATCTTTCCATTTCAAATATAACAGAAACGTGCGTAGCACGTTAACCAAAGTTTTGAATAACTCACAAGTCTTGCATTTAACACAAGACCTAGCCAAATCAAAATAAACATTAACTAATGACTAGAGCCATAAAATCATTTTCATTCATAAATATTCACACATCGACATTATTTTCAACAATTATTTCATGAATTTGATATCAGCATATAAAACATTCAAAATTTGTAATTTTCATATTATTTTCAAACACATGCTCAGATATTATATTATTCCAAAAGCAGTAAAATACATGCACGATTTACTTACTACAATAGGAGGGTAACCACTTCCACTAACGATCCTCCCGTCTAACTTGATTCTTTTCCCGGATTCTCATAGCCTAATACTACAAATATATAAATCATGTCTTCTACTATTCAATTAATCAATATAAATGTTTAAAATGCGATATTCGTGGAATTAGTGTTTAAAATTCCTTAGTTTTATCCATATCACTGAGTTTAAATAACTAAGGTCATTTACCCGATTTTCAACAATGAATTTTTTAGGCTAATTTATTTTAATTATCATTTTTTACTACCCTAAATTTATACATTTTCACGTAAACAAACAAATACGGTTTTGATCTAAAAACTATAATAAAATACTGTTTATACTGGATTATTTAGCAAATACTATTCATACTTGAGTACTGTATCAAATTACTATTTATACTGGATATTGTAGCTATAGTTTTGTTTATATTATAGGTACTGTGCAAATAGTTAATATTTAGATTAAATATATCGTACAAACAGTTACTGTAGCACATTCAAAAATACAGTTCACTATAGACAAAAGCATTCTAATTTCTTCCGATCAACACTTAAATTAATGCTAAATCAACTCAATACTACATTTCCTACTCCAATTCAACACAATCTAACATTTTCAATACAAAATTAAGTGAAATTTTCTCGGATAAATAGTAACTTTAATTTTAATTTATACTTAAAATAAAAAATTCAAGCTTCTAACAAGTTCTAAAGCTTACCGATAACTATAATTTGAAAGAAAAACTGGCTGAATTTGAAGTTGTTTGACCGAAATTTGAGAGACGAAATGAAGAAAATAGTTTCTAGGGGTTTACTAGGTAAATGGAAGAATGTTACGAGTTTGGGGAGGAAGAAGATCCAATTTGTTACATTTTGGTTTGTAAATTTTCAATTAGGCCTTTATTTTTAAAAAAATTATACTAATAACCTAAAACTTTGAAAAACTTTTATTTTAGTACCTTTAAAAATTCTAAAATAACCTTAACATTTTAAAATCTATACAATTAAGTCCAAAATTAATTTAATCACTATTTCCTTCATCCAAATCCACTTATAACCCAACTTTATGAAATTGATTTTTTGCCTAAATAAATTTTTAGAATTCACCTAAAAATTCTAAATTACATGAAATTTTAAATTAACCAAATAAAAATAAATTATTTGGTTAAATTTTTTAAATACTGCATATGCTATAGTTACAAATTTTCAAAATTGCTGGCGTTATAATAGTTTTGTTTTTGTCCCATACATTCAATATTAAACTAGTAACGACTTTCTATTCACCTTTTAATCTAATAAAACAAAACATTATATACCATCATCACACCATTCTTAATATCCAATTTTAAATATCACAACCCAAAGTCACAATTCCTAGGCTCAATGTATCTCAAAATATTCACAACACTAAAAGAAATAAATGTTTCTATAATCCTTGTCTATGATTCTGAACTCAAAAAAAATTTATAAATCACAGTAATTTTGTTGAAAAACAAAAATGCATGAAGAGGATGATAAATTAGACATGCATGTTAAGAACATTTCATACCTTGCAAGATTTTCATAGTAATCTTTCAAAATAAAAACTGAATTTGTAAGATGGAATTGATGTATTTACCTTACTTCAATGGATGCTTGATGAAGATGAAGAATTAGTAGACTTGAAGAAAACAAGCCCTCCATAATTTTTCAAACTTGATGCACAACGAAAGGGAGAGGTTTTTGAGAGAAAAAGAGAGTTTTTCTTTCAATTTTCTTACTGTTTTTCACTTAATGAGAAAATATAAAAGACTTTGGTTTTTATAGTTAAGGCTGATTTACAAATATTTTATTTGCATGGGAGTCCTTGCAAAATCTAATTTTGATAAAAATTACCCCATGCTTTGCAACTTAATTCTTGGACAATCACTTATTGTGATAAAAGCATGCAAACTACACTAGTTTACATTTTTCATCCCTAGGTATTTATTATAAGTCCTTTAACTTTTAAAGGATTAATATTTAGTCCCTAAAAAATATTATTAAGTACTATTTCAATTAAATATAATTAATCTAATTAATTATTGTAAGACTATTTTAACTCTTAAAATACCTTATTTAATTTTATGTAACACTTAAATAAATTAATCAAAACCCTTATTGTTTTAGGATGGTGCTAGCCTCATTTTAAATAATCAATACCCTCTCATGTCAAGTATTGGTGTGACCTTGTGGGACCCTCGTGAATTAGCCGTGTCCCAATTTTGGATCTCATCCAAAATTAATTCCGAAAACACTAACTATGGTTGACATCTAGTAACATGCCATAGCCCCTAAAATGTGACAAGTTTAATAACTTCATCAAATCCTATTTTAATATAAACTGTCATATTTGCCATGCAGGTAATATGCTTTCATCATCTATATCCTTATCGAGTATAGATTCACAGATGTAAAAATCTTGAACTTGATTTCTTTGTGAATCATTAATCGCTATGTCCAGAACTTGTCATCGCGAACTCTTCGCATGACTAATAATCATTCTGGCCAGTGATTTATTTTCTGACATTTATAGATGCTCACCTTAGGAACTCGGATACAGATTTAGTTAGCAAAAACTTCAATTCTAAAATCCCGAGTCAATGGATCCTATCTTGACCGTCGTTCGTTCTTCGTACGAACAACGCATGACCAAATCGGCTTATTGTACGTGACATGGCTAGCCTCGTACGTATACACCATATAAACCATACGCATCCATGCCAGATTTAATCACGATGTCTTAGGTCAAATGATTACATCATACACTAAAATGACCAAACGATTAATCATTGATATCATGCTATTCCATGTGATTTATCGTTTATTTTGGTCATGTTCGATAAACAGTTCTCTAACCATGAATACACAATAATGTTTCAGTGACATAACTATCATCGTCATCTGAACTTATATAAACTTTTTGATATCTTTTTGGAAGTATTCAATGTGCTTACTATACAATATTATTGCTCAAATAATATTGTTTCCATAGGGAACGATTTTGATAAGAACATTTACTTTAAATGTTTTATCTTAACTTATCACATTCATAAATTATTTACAGCATGTATAAATAGTTGAAACAACATACAAATGTAAATCAAGAATAATTCTTTTATTTATTAAAAATAATAAATATCTGATTACAAATTAATTGCCGAGAAACCTACAACACCATTTGTTTCTAGGGCATATAAGCTAACAAATTTACCCTTAATCATAATCATCATGTCATGGCTTAAATTTCACATTTTTACCAATTCTGCGTAACATACATTTTAGCCATAGCATATTCATCTTTTCCTTTAAACTCATAATTCAAAAATTTCACAAATCACACATTTGGATATAATAATTGGTTCAAACTAATTCTCAAGGAGAAAGTCATCTCCCGACTCATATTTAAAGCGAGTTTTGGCATCCTAATATTGAAAAAACAAATCCATCCAATTTTTCAAAATTACTAAATTAATGTAATTTTTTTATCCATAACCATAGTCTATAATACCAAATCTGTTATTTCATAAAATCACATCTCATCTACAACATTATTTATCATTTCAACACATATTTCAGCAATTCACCATTCAACATACTTGGTATATTCACAAATATTTACAATTAGAGCATTAAGTTAAAACCATTATATAGTAAAGTAAAACATTCACTATATCAAATTTATAACCACCATATGTAACTTAATGACAACGCCCTAAGACTATTTCTATAATTTAAAACCATATACATACAATACCGTAGCAATCCAAATTTTATAACCAATAAGCACTCCCTAATCATTTTCAACCAAACTTGGCTTACCGAGAATCGCAACTTGTCATATTTTCGCCGAGATTTAAACTTAATTCAACAACCTCAACATTCATATCAAATTTAAAGGGGTTCCTTAAAACTAAGTAAAGTAAGTCTATAACTATTGTAAAACAAGGTTAATCCACTCACCTGTTGGAACTCAACCAAGTCGTACTTAAGCACATCGCTGGTGTTCTGATCGGCAATCTACAAGACACGACTTATGTTAGATATGATCATCTTTAGATGAATATATAAATAAATACATACACACTCTACTGCACTTTAGGGATTTGGATTTCGGATCCGATTACTAAAGCTATGCACTCTTAAATGACTTTTTTGCACAATAAGTGACTTTAAACTTGCACTGTGCTAAATTGACAACTTATCTCGACCTAAGTTTCTGATGATACACTCTTTTCTATGTCTGATGATACATTCTGAGTCCAAACGCTCAAGTTATAACTATTTTTCGCCACCCTGCTCAATGCAGTCTGCTGTGAACTATTGACAGGGCAGCTCAGTTCTAACAAAAAACTGTACTGCCTCGCTAGACGTCTTGGGCTGAATTTTGAATATGTCATGCCCCTATATGTCTAGTTTCCGTAACATTTTAGTATTTATCAATTTGAGGTCTAGAACTCATGCAATCCCTATTTTATTAGACCTTGTACAGAAATTACTGTAGTCGACGCTAACTTGTTTCACTCGAACTCTCCCCCATTCGACACTCCACTCTCGAACCCTACCCCATATTATGCATTTAGACTTTATTTTTACATTCTATGAGTATTAACAGCCCCTTACTCACTACCTAAATGAACCATACATTAACGACACCACAACTTTTGTAATTTGCATCCTTAAACTACACCAACGCATTATCATTCATAAATCAATCCTACCAACAAATTCATATCCTTTTAAAGTTAAATTTAAACATAACACACTCACCTTGCTTGCTGAAATTCTAAAAAATTATTTTACTCCTCCATTCGTATTTCCCCAACTCGTTCTGGCATTTCATCGTGCACGTGGCATCTTCTGCTTTCTTTCTTTGCTCTCTCTTTCCCTTTTTCTTCACAACAATTTTTCTCATTTACAATCAATATCAAATTACACATTAGCTATTACGGCATAAAATAAAAAACAATCCTTCTCCTTCATTTTCCTGTTCATGCTTCCTCTTTCTCATTTTTCTCGGTTGTTCACCATCTTCCCAATTCTCTCCGCAAATCAAACACTGTAATTAAAGTGAAGAAAAACAGAAATCAAGCAACAACAACACTCATCACCATAATCCAACTAAAATCTAACAAAGAGCACAAAGAATTCATGGAATTAAATACAACCCATACCAGGTTTGAGCATAAAACAAAAGTCATTCTCCTCCTCCTCTCATCTCTCTTGGCTTTTCATTTTACCTAACCAGATTTCTCCTGGCCAAATCCCCTTCTTGATCCAACTAAACAATCGAAATTAAGGAGCTTGTTTAGCTTGGAGGCACACTTCATGCGACGAAGAAACATAGTTATGAGATTTACGGTCAACACATCTTCTAAATTTGCCGTTGAACTACTCGCCATTTTGGTTGACACAGCTAGATGGATACGAGAGAGAAAGATTTGTGCTTTTAGTTTTGCTTGTGAGATCAAAAAGATGAGTTATTGTAATCGGTCCTCTCTCAATTTGGTCTCCCACTAGTTTTCTCTCTTTTATCCTTAGCCTTTCTAAACTTTTCGTTAAGCTTCTTTTTTCTCTCTTGTGCTAAAATTAAAGAAAATGCAGACTAAATGAAGAAGACATGGGTAATTTAAATGAATGGGTATTGGGCTGGGTCAAGAGTTCAAATTTTTGGGCTTGACTTTTATTTCATCCAGTTACTATTTATTCAGTTACTGTTCATCCAATCTGGGCTCGATTTGCACTTTTATTTTCCTAACCCAATTACCCTTTAAATACTTTGAAGTCATTAATTTAATTAATTCATTTTTCTTGTCAATCATTTTATTCCCTTTGGCCCAAAATTGACATTAACTAGACAATATTATTGCTCACTTTTTTTTTATTATTTATCTGGGATGTTTGCAAAAAAAATGAAAAAAATTTATCCAGGTCTTCATGACTATATGATAATTATTTCTTAAATTTCGATTGTCACAATTTCACCCCCCACCCCCTTTAAAATGATTCGTCCTTGAATCAAATTAATTTAGGACGTGGTACATTATGGTTTACAAACAACTAGGGTGATCGTTCTTTTATCGCTCCTTCTGATTTCTAATTGGCCTATTGGTCCTCAAGCATGACCATATATTTTATATAAGTTACTTTATATCGTATAAAGCCTCAAATAAAGCCCTTAACATATCTTCCAAAGTCTATACCATTTGCCCCCAATTGACCAATCACAAAATCCATGGTGATACTCAGGCACATCTAAGCTTTATAATACTCAACTTGGACTTATTAACATGCAATGCATTTTGCTTCTTATTCTGCCATAGTTTTCTTCATTTCTTGATCTAGGAAATTTATTATACTACTCTGTTTGCACAGTTAATCTTCATTATACTCATAATAACTTTATTTTGCATTTAGCCCTATTTGGCTCTTTATCTACTGTCTCTTTTATATAACGACCTCGATCTTAACCCTAGGTATGGTCACCCCTCCGGCCCACCTTTCTACCGAGTTACTGTCGAGTTTCCACTGTTAAAACTTAATGAACCTCACTATCTCGATAATGCCCCTCAAATCCTAAGGCTAAGACAATCAGCTATCTCTATATCATGAGTAGGGTAGTTCTGTTCATAGGGTCTCAAACTAACTAGAAGCATAAGCCAATATTTATCTTCCTTGGCTACATCAATATTCAACCATGATCCATCTTTGGGTACCACATGGCTCAGAAGGGTTACTCTGGGAAAACTAAACTCACATTTTAATAACTTATCATATAACTTAAATTCCCTTAGTGTATACAACACCCTAACTATTGGAACCTGATCAATACTTAAATCATTACTCTTGAAATCCATTTCTACATATTAACTTTTTTTAAATCAACGTTCTAGGTGATCTCAGCACTTGATTTTTTACTGTCTAATTATTTTAACTCTACTCTAGTTTCAATCATATCAGTCACTTTCCAATCTCACATCCAAGCTTCACGAATCTTTATAAATTGTATTACCACAATTAATACATATGCTATTTGACTAACATATCCATAATTTTCTGGCGGCTTTATCTATCTAAGCAATTTATTTTTCAAAGTTTCCATTTCTTTCTTACTATGCCATTTATATTTTCCTCAAGTAACTTCATAGACCAGGATGTGTATGACCTAGTACAATCTTGGCTATATGTGTGTATATATATATATACACACACACATGTCAACACCCATTTAATTCTGAGATGTTTTATAATGATGTAATGCTTATTAACTCGAGGTGAGCCTTCGGCACTTACTTGCCTTCTATGGTCATTTTCTACCGAGTGGCCTACCTTAGACGCCACCTCATCATTTTATCTTTCTTCTTTTAGCTTACTACGCTCTCATTTGTCTCTCTCTTCATTATAGATAGCTTTTATTTGTCACCTTTTACTATTTCTGTAGGAAGTGTAACCACCCTCTGGTTTAACCCTGAATCCCACAGTACATCATCATTTCTGTATCTACATCAAGATCGCATTATATCTATAAAGAAGTGAACAAAATTAATAACAATTCGATAACTTTCTATGCTAGCCATAACAATACACGACTCGAGGAATGAGGGTACTGAAGAGGTAGCACTTGCATGTGAGTATTCCTGGGCAAACCTCATACAAGACACTAACACACACCCTACTGCAGTCACCGACCTCTAGACTATACTCTGATACCAACTTTCTAACATCCCAAATTCAGCAATGTTACTAGTAAGTGATAGAATCACCCTATCACCCTAAGCCTTACACAACCTGTCTATTTAGACATTTACAAGACTTCATATGCATGTCTATAAATACTAATATTCGTATGTAATACAAAGGGGCATCATGCCTACCCACAACATAAATACCATTCTTTAGTTCTACAAATTTTGATACATCAGATTACATTTATACTTAATTAACCAAGTACAACTATAACTAAACACATTAGATACTATGCACATGATAGACCACGATACCCTAGTGATTGTAGTGCGTATCCCCTCTTCTGTCCGTTTCTTCAAAGGCTAACATGTTTCACTATAGATCTAGACCTGCAAAAACTGAAGATTGAGGGGTAAGTCATGGAAGACTTAGTAAGTGAATGCTTAAAGAAAACATCATTGTATATACATATATCTTTACTTTACCATCACTTGCATAATCATATGAAATATATGTACGTATAACAATTCCATGCATTTGAAGGGAAGTGTTCTTCAATGTCTTAAGCACAACAATCAACATATAATAATTTTATGCATTCGAAGGAAAACATTCCTTATAGTCACATACAACAATCAATACTCGTCATTCACAGCATACCAGTGTTTAAGTGTAACATCCCAAATCCGAAAATGTTACCGGCAGGTGATGAATCCCACTATTACATAAGCCTTTGGCAACCCTATTATAACAACTTGACCTTAATAACCAAATATGACATCCATGCACACATGCAGTTCTAAAATGGGCTTCTTGCCCGAAACCATACATACATATATATATATATATCAACTATATCAAAGTTAACGCACATTATCTGTACATGTACATGATTTCAAAATGTAACAAAATGTTGACTACATTTTGTTTAAATGTAGGACTCCTTATTATACATGATAGACTTGACTCACACTAGTGACTGTAGCACTGGCTCTCTCATATTCTCGTCACAGGTCTCTACAAAAATCAATCATGGCTCACCAATATGAATGGTCCTGCAAAACTGGGGAGTGAAGGGGGTCAAATTTTTTTAAAGACTTGGCGAGTGAAGTTAAAAACATTTAAATTAAATCGTTAGAAAAACAAATAAATAATCTGAAATGAATCTTGTTATGAAAATCTACTGAATTGAAGTAAAAGTGAATCATATTCAAACTCTACCACATTTAAATCTTTTTTCTAAAACTGAAAACATCAATACAGTACACCCAAGAATGTATCATCTGGTCATTCAATATACTACGCCTGGGAATGGGTCATTCAGTTGTTATAAGGGGGAGGAACCAAGAGTGTCCCCCTTATTCTCCCATTTACGATCCGTGCATGTCGTTAAACATCATGTATCTATAAGGGTCCATAAAAATAAAACATCTCAAATATCTTCTTTAAAATACTTTTCTCAAAACTAAGTATTAAAAAAAAAACATACTAAACCTATTCTTTCTCAAATACTAAATTTCAACATCAATTATCAAAACGCTCTTTCTAAAACTGATACTAAATCATTATAATATCATGAAGTCATAAAATTCAATAAATAAGTTATATCAAACTAAAACAGTAAATCTCATCAAGATTTGATAACATGTATAAAAATTGGCAAATCTCATAAAACATATGCAAATCTTAAAAACTTGTCCTTTCCTCATCAATAAAAATCTCAAATACTTTTTCAAAAAAATAAATAAAGAGAGTAAGTACTCCACTCACAAATTTAGAATGTGGCCAACAAAGCTATGGTGGCATCAATGGTGGATCCCATCGTCGATCTACAAACGAACATTTTCGTTAGAACAATGGATTTCATAATTATACAACATAACCAAACAATAAGTTATTCATGAATTATCATCTCCATTGATAAATCGAGGTATCTAGGATCTCTACGAATTTTATGGAATCCGATTCGAAGTTACGAAAGTTAAGAAATTACCAAAACAGTTTCTGTCCTTTTATATACAAATTCATTTAACATACACTAACTTCAAAAATTCATTACAGTCATTCGGTATAGAATTTAAAGCTGAAATTTTTAATGGTATGCTCTTATGAGTCTAGTTTTAGTATGTTTTTACAGATCTCGATTTCGTTGCATAAAACTCAAGTTACGACCAAATTAGTAACGGTTATGCAAGGGATTTCGTTTCAGGTCTCACTACCGGATTACCATGTTCAAAAATTCATTGCCATCACATAAAGTCATGAAAAATTCTGATTTTGATTCCTGATTTCGATTCTTAGAATTCAAGTTATGTCTGAATCTTTGGGTGTTGCACAGTTAAAACAATATTAGATTATTAAGCAGGACGACCAACTTCTAAATATTGCTGCACATTTATGTCGAAATGAAAAAATCTAAATTTTTACTATGTTGTTTTTTTATTATGTCTAGTTTTCATCAAATTTTACGATGTATTAATCAGCGGTCTAAAACTTAATTTATAAATCAAACATTGCAATAAGGTCAACATTACAACAATAGATTAGCCTATTTTTTTTTTATGAAATTTCTATTTTACTTTTCTATGCAATCAACCACCACATTCATACATCAGAGCACCTTGTTTTTCTCATTTCTTTTCTAGCATTAAA
>JAXCLQ010070795.1:0-13590 GCA_035584115.1 Cedrela odorata
GTGGATTTCTTAAACACAGGTTCGTTTTTCTTCTTCCTGTTTTTGCTTGACAAAACAGAAAAATGAACAATTGCACATTGAAATACACATGCATGCACGTATCGATCCTAAGGGAGTATATTCCGTAAATTGTGATGTTAATCTATGCTCCCCAGTAGCGGTTGTGCGCCCGAAAATCCATTTCGTGCGTCGCATTTCCGCTGCACTAAAAAACAGAGCACGATCGTTTTCAGTTCTGTTCAGTTACCCTCCCATTACTGTGACTAAATTTATACATACATAATATTATACTGATATATGTGTGTTATACATATATGTATTACTTGTGTGTTAAACAAGCGGTTTTATTATTAAAGTGAAACTTGAAATGAATATGTTTTCATGTGTTAATAAATTATTTGAATTAATATTGGAAAATTTTGATTAATTAGTCTTCTATTAAATGTTATTCGATATACATGTTAAAATGGCTAGGGAGGCCAAATTTGTTTTATATGATTTGAAATCATAGTTTGAAAATAATTTTTTTTATACATGTATATTGGTGATGAGACTATTAAGGCTAGATATTGTTATATGGCTAGTAGACTTATTTTTACTATATATACAGAGAAGTAGCTTATGGACAGACCTATGAGAGGCCGCCTAGATGAGTGGAGCCGCAGTGGGGATAGTATAAAGGAGAAAGGCAATAGTAAGCCCACTGAATACTGTGCATATAGGTGTGGTTATAGATACCCTATGAAAAGTCATGATGACTTAATAGAGATATCTTGGATTTGATTGTTATGACGATGATAATCGCTCATGTCACTAAATGATTACTCGGGTCCAACATTAGTGAGACATGAGGTGTTTTTTTTTAAATAAATTCATGTTTCACCTTAATAAAATGATTTTGAAAAACATGAGAAATGATTTGCTATTTTATAAGAATGCGTTGCATATGATTTTATACATGAAATATACATTAATGATTTTCATGTTACCTCGGCTAAGGTAGTGATCGAGAAAGTATAGCTAGCTCGATTTGAATTATTTGAAACTGTTTGTAGACCAAATAAATTATTTATGATTATTTAATTTATTGAAAATGTGTATGTATATATACTTTTGAGTACTGAAAATGAATCCCAATATCTGAAATTAAGAAATGCGTGTGTATATATGTATATATATGTGTATTATATTTACTCACTGAGTATGGTTATTTCTAGTTCATGGTGAACCAAAGGGGTCACACGCACTAACTGGTAGTTAACGATTTGCATAATAAATATCATTAAGCTAGTTAATGATATTTCGTATTAAAAAAATTAAATTGCTCTAATATGTTGATCGAAAGACAATTTTATTCTTTAATATAAAGAATAAATTTTTCGGCAATTATGCGCTAATACTCATAAGTTCGAAAAATATTCCTATAAATTTCTGTAACACCTTAAACATTATTTCCGAATAAATGGTAAACTGATAAAATTGATATTTGTTTTATTAATTATTAAATTGTTTAATTATTAATTTATTACTTTTTGATATCTTTTTAACACTTGACAATTGGATGGATTATATGTTGCCAAGTGTTAAGTTCTTGTTGAATTCTTATTCACCTATTACCAAATGAATGGCCAAGATTTTTTTTTAATTTATTAATTAAACAAATTCATCAACATGGAAAATATCTTCTTTTATTTAATATTATTTTATTTGTGTGAGTCATACAATTAATTTTAATTATTATTATTATTTGTAATGATGATTAATTTTATTATTTTCTCTCATTTTTATTTATGACATATTTATTAATTTGATTAATATTGGATAATATCAATTAATTTGTATTAATTAATTTTGGACGGATTTTGCAATCCATCAATGAGTGTTTGACACTTGTCTTTAACTTGTTAGTTGCTATAGCAAGTTACAAGTGTGTTAAGTGAAGTGTAAGTGTTACCTTGGTTAAAATGAAAACAAAAACAAGTGTGGAGTTAACATTCCAAGGAGAACGACCATTTTGAATGTGTTTTAGAAATTTTGCTTTTAACAAAATACAAGTGAGAAAGAGAGAAAGAAAGAAGAAAGAAAAAGATGAAATATATTTCATATGTTTCTTACATTCTATATTAGAAAAGAGAATTTTTTCTAAGTGTAGAAAAATTATATTTGGCTTATTGAAGCTAATAAACCTTGTTTCAAGTCTCCCAACACATAACAGGAATCATAGTCATCAACCCGGCGTGTGGATGTGCTTAGAGAAAGGTTGGAGACGACTAGTTAATCTGTAAATCAAGTTTTGGGTATAATTTCTTAACCCTTGTTGATTTTTGTTTTTAAAATATTAAAAAAACATTAAAGTTTGCATATATATATATATATATATATTTCTTTATGATCTTTCAAAAGTTTTTCCACACAGACCGTTGAATGACCGTAACGTCTAGATAGGGAAAACACAACAAATTTGATATCAGAGCCATTAAAATAGATTTTAATGCAAGTTTTAGAATATATATGTGTTGGATGTTGGTTTTATGTTCATATGTATGAGTGTTTTGGCTTAGTTGGTTGATAATTTGTTATGTGTCATAAATGCTCACCATGTTATTACATAGATAATAATATGGAAAAATCATGAAAAATATGATTTGTTATGATTTTATCCATGTATATATGTTAATACACATTGTTAATGATGATTAATATGTGTTAACATGCATATAAATATATCTGATATATTTGAGTATGAAATAATTGTATTTGATGTGATTAAATTACTATTTTGTTGATAATAAATTATAAAATCATGAGAAATATAATTTATTGTGATTTTATGAATAAACATGATAATATATGTTATTAATATTGATTAATATGTATTAACATGTTTTTGAATATGTTTGAAGTATTTTAGCATGATATGGTTGCATATGAATATATTGGAGAATGTTACGTAATTTACCCATAAGGACCAAAAATGCAAAATTTTGAATGTGTTCAAATTTTCACTAATAAATAATTATTAATTGTTATAATTTATTACTTAGCCACAACTCAACTCTCATTAATAACTAATTTGATTAATATTTTCTGTTATCGAAAATTAAATTTATTAAAATTAAAATTTTCTAGCTTAAACTTGTTCTAATCAAATTTTTTTACTTCGAATTAAAATTTAATTGAATAATAATTCTAATTAATTTTAATTAATCTAGAATTAATAGAATAATAGTGAGAACAATTTGATGACATATATCAACAATATTAACAATAAATTAATTGTTAATTTATTAAACCGATGCGATCAAATAGTAAAGGATAAAGATTTAAAATTGATATCATTTTATGGACTTTATAATGATATAGAATTAAATTTCGTTGTTGAACAATAAAATTGAAGCCTAAATAAAAATCTCCCTTAATAAAATATTAGGTTTAAACCTTCTAATGCAGTTAGTAGGTTACAGACATTTTTAATTAGGTAACTCAATAACTATTAGGTGATGGCCCATATAAGGTGTAATGATCTATTTGATTTGTTTCTTTATAGGGTGCATTAGGCTACCAATAACTGTCAAATGAGTGTTTGATTGCAAACATGTTTATGAAAAAAAAAAACATTGGGTCTAGTCTAATTAGCTTAACGCAACAATAACTGTTAGGTGAGGTTCTAAGTTTGATAAGAATATAATTACCCACGAAAAACCTGTAATATGATTCCAGTTTTCTTATCTAAGGGAGTACATGATTTAATTAAAGTAATGGGAGCACTATTTGGTTTAAAGTCCAAAACTGAATAGTATGATATATCTTACATATATTGATGTATTTCTTTTCCTACAAAATATGCAAACATTAAAACTCGATTAAGTGATACACACTGAATGGCTAACCTTTTACTAAAAATCATTGATACTCATAGACTTACCAGACTTAACTCTATAGTCTAACATAGAGATCTTATAATAGTCCTGGATTTTGAGAAAACTTGCTATGTTATAAATGGGCCTACGCCTAAGATCCTTTATAATAAGTCTTCACTTGAAGAGGGAGAGACCTTCTAGAAATAGAAGGATGATAATTTTAAAGTAAGATCTTATATGCTGACTGTTGTGCAAAATCGCAAGTATACGAGTTGAACAAGTAATAAAGTGATGAGATGAGTATCGTTTCATGAAGATTATTATAAACTAATTCCTAATACTTGGCATAACCCTAATTTTATTTGGTGAATAAAGATTGATTGGCAGAAAATTAAAAGTAAATTTAAATGAAAATAAAATAAATGAGAATAAATTAAAACTAAAAACTCTAGGGTTATGATTTCACCTTAACTAATTTGTTCCTCCTCTTTGTTCTTTTTAACAAGAATTAATTATTTGGTTGCTAGTTGAGTATCCCTAAATTATTCAAATAGCCCCTCCCGAAATCTAAGGAAAACACCTTATAAATCTTAATTGCTATGTTCCCATGCAAAGTTAAAACATTAAAGGATTCATTAAGATTTATGGATATCTTTTAAGAACAACACAAACCATGCAAGTATATTCCTATCCTACATGTAATTTATGACATTCAATACAATGAACTAAGACACATAAATTAGCTTCCGCTATCATTATGATTAACAATTTAACTAAATAGTGATAAATTATTTAGAAGCATTAAAAGTAATATTGAACGCATCAACTAAGATAGAAAATCCATAATTAAATTAAACAAAGGGTTGGAACATCAAAGTTAGGCTACATTATAACCTTAGAAAAAATAAATTTCCTCCATAATAAAATAAAATACAACAAATATTAAATAATAAAACATAATAAAAGATTGGAAAAACTTAGTGGCTTGAAGCATCGCCGTAAAGTTTCCTCCTTTGTTTTGCTCCTCCTCTCCAAGCTCTAGCTTTCTCTCTCTCTCTCTCTAATATCTTGTGTTCTTCTTCTCCTCAAAGTAACTCTATAAAAATAGAGTTATCATTGGCTTCAGTGAGTGATGACTTGTAGGCCCAACATAAGGACATGCAAGATGCCTTTGATATTTATCTCTCATTAGTGGAGTTAATTAAGGAGAGTTCCAATACCAGGAGGTGTAAGTTATCTACTACCCTATTTGGAATGAGATTTAATCCTAGAGTGCCTCTAAAGTTCTATTTTATGAAGATGATCAACCTCATAGGGCAACTTAAAGCCTTGTGATTCTCTATGGACTTCGCACTACAGACGAATTTGATCATTTAGTCCCTTCTTCCTAATTTTTATCAATTTGTTACAAACTATAACATGAACAAACTGGAACATTCTCTTCCTGAACTTATGAAAGAAATTATTTATTTTCATAAAAGAACTTAAAAAAGGAAAGGAAAGGAAAGGAGACTGTTCTTGCCATATTGTCTTCCAATAAGATATCCAATAAAAAGGGCAAGAAAACCACTTAGTATAGACCAAAAAGGAGGTGTCTCTAAGAAAAAGGGGAAAAGCAAGGGCAAGGGAAAAGGCAAGTCTATTTCAAAAAGCCAGGCATATGATGAGTGTCATCATTACAAGAAACTCGGCTATTGGAGGAGGAATTGTCCTTTTTACTTGGAGAGCTTGAGACAGAGGAGGGCGTAAAGTACGTTATCTTGTCATGTTGTTGAAACTGATTTAAGTATTATTTCAAATTCATATTCTTGGATTATTAATTTAGCTGCCACCTACATATTTGTATGTTGTTACAAGACCTTCACAGTAAACAGTTACTGAAAAATGGTATAAAGACATTGAAGATGGGAAATGGAGCACTGGTTACTGCTACCTACTCAGGGACATGCAGACTAGTTTTACCTTCAGACCATACTTTTGTATTGTACAAAGTTATGTATTTTGTTATAGCCAATAGAAACATTTTATCTACTAATCAATTGTGTAATCAATTTGAGAAATAAATTAGTTGGCACTGGTCTGAATGTAAATAGATTGTATGTTCTTGAGACAAATGAAATTAATATGACAAATATCGTTAATAATAAAAGATTTAGAAATGAAATTAATTTAAGATTAATATGACATCATAGATTATATCATATTGGAGAGAAACAAATTAAGAAGATGGGTATTGATAAACCTATAGGTCCATTAGGTTCTGAACTTTACCCAACTTATGAATCTTGACTTTAAGAAAAAATGACCAAATCACCTTTTATTAGTCAAATGAAAAGAACCAATGAAATTCTTGAATTGATCTACATAGATGTGTATGGCACATTTAGTGAAATGGCCAAAGGTGGTTTCTCATACTTCATAACTTTTACTAATTATTATTCACGGTATTGTTATATGTACTTATTGAAGTATTAATCTGAATCATTTGAAAGCAGAAGTAAAGAAACAAATAGGAAAGAGTATTAAAATTTTACGATCTGATCATGGTAGAGAATACTTAAGTACTGAGTTTTTAGATTTTTTAAAATTTAATTGTATGATATCTCAGCTTACACCTTTTTACACACCTCAGCATAATGATATGTCAGAAAGGAGGAATCTTACCTTATTTGATATGATACGGTCCATGATGAACTTTACGGACTTACCTGCACATTTTTAGGGATATACCATGAATACCAAAATATACATCTTGGACAAGACCCCATCCAAAACAGTTACTAAGACATCATATGAGATATGGTATGGGAAACTATCAAGCTTCAATCAAATGAAGCTTTAGGGTTGTCAATTCATTGTTAAACTTGAGAAGCTGGACGCAAAATCTGAAAAAGACCGATTCATTGAATATCCTAAAGAAAGTTTAGGATATTATTTCTACTTTCATGCTGATAAAAAAATTTCAATCAGTAGACACGTACAGTTCCTCGAGAATCAATTTATTGAGGAAGGTGGTGTAGGTAGAAAGATCAAGCTCTCAAAAGAGTCCAAAGAGTTTAATGTTGACTAACCTTAGATGGATAAGCCTATTGATGCAGATGAACCTATTTATAAAGATAAATATATTCAATCTGATATTCAGCCTTTTGTAGATCAACCTCTTCAAAGAATTACTAGAATACCAAGTCTTTTGGGAAGATACTTCTTCATTTCTGATAATGATTTTAAACCATTTATAATAGGAGAAGATATGCAGAGGGAAGATCCTAGAACCTATGAAGAGATGATATTAGATATCAATTCTAGAAAATGGCTTGCAGCCATGACATCCAAAATAGACTATATATATGTTAATCAAGTGTGGTCACTTATTGATCCATTAGAAGGAATTGTCCTTATTAGTTGTAAAAAGTTTTACAAAAGAAAAATTGGTAAAGATAGAAAAGTTGAGACTTATAAAGCTAGACTAATGACAAAGGGTTATAATAAAAAGTAAGGTATTTATTATGAGGAAACTTTTTCACTAAAAGCTATGCTAAATTCCATTCAAATACTACTTGCTATTACAGCTTATTTGGATACTATTTACTATTGCACTTTATTTGGATACTACTTTCTATTGCAACTTATTCGAATACTACTTGCTTGGCTTCATCAAGAATATTGAAGCATATTTTAAGTATTTATCTTTATAAGGATAAAGTGAAATGAATAATTGGCATTTTCCCAGAATCCGTACATAGATAAACTATTGAAGAAGTTCGGTATAGATGACTTTAAAAAAGGTTTCTTACCATGTCGTCATAGTATTCATCTCTTGAAAGAGATGGAACCCAAAACTGAAGCTAAGCGAGAGCGTATAAAGAAAATCCCTTATGTTCTAGCAATATGTAGTCTTATGTACGTTATGCTATGTACAAGATCTGATATAGCATATATTGTGAGTATTATGAGTAGATATCAGGCAAATCTTAGAGAATAACATTAGACTATGGTAAAAAAAATCCTTAATTACTTAAGAAGAACTAAAGATTTAGTATTAACTTATAAGAGAGGTGAGTTGAAAATCAAGGGTTACACAAAATCAGATTTTTAGTCAATGTGGATGATAGAAAGTCTATTTTCGCATTTGTTTTCATCTATAATAGAGGTGCTGCCAATTATAAGAGTTATAAACAGACTACTATAGTTGACTCCACTAGAGAAGTTGAACACGTCACTGCATCTGAAGCTGCGAAAGAAACTATCTGAATTTCTAAGATTGTGAGTGAACTAGGAGTGATTCCTTCCATACTAGATCCAGTATCTTTATATTATGACATATATGGTGTTACAGTGCAGGCTAAGAAACTTAGGTGATGCGAATCAAGGTGTAAATGAAAGTCAATTAAAAGTCAACTCCGATGTCAACAAGGTCAAAATGCTTAATGGTGAATCAATGGAGCCATTGGAGTGGCCTAGTAGACCTATAACGAGGAGTCGTGCTAAAATGTTCAAAACGGTCTTATTTGCACATGTTCAGAAGTTGTTGTGTGAAAGTGGGATGCATGACAATATTGAGGGAGTCCCACGGCTTAAAACTATTATTTACGCATGTTTAAATTAGTTATTAGGAATGTTAATATTTAATTATTTCATTAAGAAGTTTATTTAATAAAGTTGTCTTTATTTAATTGAGCTATCTAAAAAATTGCTAATTTTATTTTGTAGGATTTTTTCTAAAGAAGTTTCCTTAACTAGAAGATTGAATTAAATTGCAGAGATCTTTAGAATTATGGATACGTAAAGAAGGATTTGTCCAAATAAAGTTTCCTTAAGTAGAAGATTGAGTTAAATTGCAGAGATCTTTAAAATTATGAATATGTAAAGAAGTCCAAAGTAAGTTTCTTTAGCTATGAGTGCATTAATTAGAGAGATCTTCAAAATTATGGTTACATAAGGAAAGTTGCAAGCAAAGGAGTGCAAATCAATTCCTATCTAAATGTAGACTTTCAAACATTAACTTTTAGATTTTCAATTATGTAAACTTTTTATAATTTGTTTTAATTAACTTTTGGTATTTTAGAAAGTTTTTATTTTAATTCAATTAGGTTTAGACTTAAGATTGTTATAAATAGTCTTTATATGTAAGGGAACAGAAGTTTTTTTCACTGAATAATATGGTGAGGTATTTTCTCTTCATTATTCTTCTTACAACTTACAACTTAGAACTTATCAAGCTTGCTTGTGGCATTCTACCTAGACTTATCAAGAATTTGTTCTTGTTTCATCAAGAAAAATTCTTATGGCATCGAAACCTTCCGAAATACTTCATTTCTAGACTTTCCTTGAAACTTCGCTTTCGTAATAATTTGTTCTTTACAAGGGTTCGTATCATTAGGTCTCATCAGAAGTCTAAATATATTTAGCGTAAATATCACTTGATTATAAAGTTTATTGCTTATGAACAACTGATCATGCAGAAGACTCCATCAATAGATAACGTGACAGACCCACTGATTAAGCCTATGATACAATAGCAGCTGAATCACTATCTTGAGAAGATGGGTATCGACTACCACAGTAAATGACTTTAGTACAAATGGGAGTTTGTTAGAGATATACCCTAAAGCCAATCGTGTCATACGATTAAGGGATATTACTCCCTTGTATATATATTTTTGTAATTAGTTGTAAAGTTGTTTACAATTAATAAATTGCTAATTATTTCATTTTGCATTTGTTTAGTTGCTAATTTTAATTTTATATTTATTGCTGAATGAAATCCTGTGATGTATTATAGGTTGATACTCTATCTATAAAAAGTTGTAGATATAAGTACATAGTCTCCAATTTAAATACATTCGAATGAGTTCCTTGATGAGGTGATGTCATTAGAGACAATGACATTGCATAACTGACATATTTTATTATTGCCACTGATTAGTATTCAATGTTAATAGTTGGGTAACTTGTCTTATGTCACAAGGGCATAAATATGGGTAATACGTTTGAGAATGAGTTATGAGTTTATCTAGAAATACATTTTCTATGTTCTGGTGGCCATGATATTTTGATAGAGGTCACTCATGATCATTGGAAACTTCGGTTATATTGAGTTATACCAAAGTGATGCGAAAAGGTTCGTACTAGATTATGTCCAGTTCATTGTGAACCCAGGGGGTCACACACATTAACTAGTAGTTGACGATGTGCATAATAAATATTATTAAGCCAATTAATGATATTTCATATTGAGGAAAATTAAATTGCTTTGATACATTGATTGGAAGGCAATTTTAAACTTTAATGTAAAGAATAATTTTTCTCGCAATTACACGCTAGCACCCATAAGTTCGGGAAATATTCCAATAAATTTTTGAAATGACGTAAATATTATTTTTGAATAAATGGGAGACTGATAAAGTTAATATTTTTTTTTAATAATTTTTAAATTGTTTAATTATTAATTTATTACTTTTTGATATATTTTTAGCACTTAACAATTAGATGGATTATATGTTGCCAATCCATCACCAAATTGATGGCCAAGATTATTTTTTCAATATGGAAAATATCTTCTTTTATTTAATATTATTTTATTTGTTTGAAAGTCAAACAATTAATGTTAATTATTATTATTATTTGCAATGATAATTAATTTTATTATTTTCTCTCATTTTTTATTTATGACATATTTATTAATTTGATTAATTTTGGATAGATTTTGCAATCCATTAAAGAGTGTTTAACACTTGTTTTTAACTTGTTACTTGCTATAGCAAGTTACAAGTGTGTTAAGTGGAGTGTAAGTGTTATGTTAGTTAAAATAAAAACATAAACAAGTGCGGAGTTAACATTCCAAGGAGAACGACCATTGTGAAAGTGTTTTAGAAATTTTGCTTTCAACAAAACATAAGTGAGAAAGAGAAAAAGAAAGAAGAAAGAAAAAGATGAAATATGTTTGATATGTTTGATATGTTTCTTACATTCTATATTAGCAAAGACAATTTTTTCTAAGTGTAGAAAAATTATACTTGGCTTATTGAAGCTAATAACCTTGTTTCCAGTCTTCCAACACATAATAGGAACCATCGTCATCAATTCGGCGTGTGGATATGCTTGGAGACTAGTTGGAGACGACTAGGTAATCTAGAAATCAAGTTTTGGGTATAATTTCTTAACCCTTGTTGATTTTTTTTATAAAAAACTTAAAAACAAATACAACTCTTATGTTTGAAGAGTTAACTACTGGATTAAATGTTTCTGTGTAGTATATTCCTAAAGTCTGATGGTATCCTTTGGCAACTAGTCTTGCCTTTTGCCTTGCCATAGAGTCATTTGGATTATACTTTACCTTAAGCACCTTCTACGACCAACCACTTTCATACTTGAATTTTGAGGCACCAAGGTCAAGGTTTAGTTCTATTTTAAAGCTGCAAATTCTTCTTCCATAGCCTTCTTCCAACTAGAATCATTTAAGGCTTCACTTGCTAACTCAGGAATTGATTCCATCTCTGAATAGTGGTTTCTTGATATATAAATTTTAGGTTTGTATATTCTTGCCTTAGATCATGTAACCATAAGATGTACATTCACATCATGTTGTTAAACTTCTTCACATTCTCTTTGATTAGTTTGAGAGTGGTCTAGTGTTTCCAAGTTAATATCAAGTAATAGATTATGTTTGTTGACTTATATGTTTATGGAAGCATTGTAGTCATTTTGGTTCAAGGGACTTTGGTTGGTAGCAGCTTATAGTGGATTCATACTTGCCTTAGAAGAATGATAATGCATAGGTACTAATAGAAACTGTGTATGTAATTCCTTGTAAGTGTTCCTATTGTTGTTAGTGTTTAGATTGAGATTTAAGTTATGCATACAAGAGAATTCATTCTTATAGAATGTCACATGTCTGGAAACATAAATTCTACCTGATGTATGCAAGTATTTTTAGCCCTTTTGATCTTTATAGTAACTAATAAAGATGCACTTAGAGCTGTGGTAATCAAATTTATTTTGATTGAAGGGTCTTAAATGAGAAAAGCAGGCACATCCAAACACTTTAAGGAAGGTGCAATCTAGAGCTTTGTTGAAAAGTTTTTCAAAAGGTGAAATTGATTTAAGGATTGTTATGGGCATTTTGTTGATAAGATGAATGGCTGCATCAAAGGCATACCACCATATTTTAAGAGGAAGGCCATTTTGAACTGGCAAGGTCAAATCTGTTTCAACTAGATACTTATGATTTCTCTCTATTTTTCAATTTTGATGAGATGTTTATGGGCAAGTGTGTTTGAATGTTATGATTTTTTTTGCTCAAATAGGTGTTTAATGGTTTGAACTAAGCTTCTAAATCTATTTGCAAGGTATTGAATTGAGTGTTTAACAGCCTCTCTATTTTTGTCAATGAAGAGAATAATAAGAGTTTGTGTGGTTTCAAATTTGGTCTTTAACGGAAATATCCAGGAGTATCTAGAATAGTTATCTATAATCCCTAGGTAGTAATTGCTTCCATTTGCTGAGTGCATAAGAGTAGGTCTTCATAAATCAACATATATAATTTCAAGGTGTTTCTTGGTTATGCTTTCACTGGATTTAAAACTCCGCTTATAGTTTTTACCAAGTGACAAGCAGTACAAAAGGAGGAAGATTGATTTTTATTGATTTTTTAGAAATGATTACAAAAGGATATGATATTCTTTACAAGTTCATCACTAGGATACCCTAGTTTTCTATGAAGAAGATCAAAAATTACTTGCATTCACATTCATGACTATATAAACAGACTCTAACATATTTTTAGATGAACTGTTGTTGCATACTGACAGTGACACTAATGACTTCAAAGACTCTATGATGGGTTTTTTCTTGACTGCTACTAGACTCTCAATCTTCATATTGTTTCTAAGCAAGTATAGTCCACCGTTATCCACTCTTTTCAGCAAGATTCTTTGGTTTTGGTTCTAAACAAAACATAAATTATCTCAAAATTTAACAGTTTGGTTGTTGTCTAGAATGAGTTTTGAAACACTTACCAAATTCTTGGTGATTCTTGGGATAAGCAAGATATCTTGGAGTTTAAAAGGTTTGTAAGATTTCAGATTAATAGGTAAGAGACAGTGGCCAATGTGTGTGATTTTTAAAATTTCTCCATTTTCTACGGTAAGAGATTCATTTTATATTCGGATTTGATTGAGAGGTTCAAAATGTCATTTGTTATATGATTTATAACCCCTAAGTCTAGATACCAACTAACCTCACTTCCTTCTTCTTGAGAGATGAGATATGCTGAGTTTTGTCCTGTGTTGGTGCCTTCTTTCTCTTCATAGTCTTGATCAAACCTATACTAGTACGTTGTGGCTGCATGACCATTTTTGTTTCAAATTTGACAGGTTATCTTTGGAGTTCCTCTTCTTTCTGCCATGTTCTTACCCTTTTCTCTTCCTTGATTCATCCTTCTTCTATTTGTAGAGAAATTTGGTGCTCTTCCCTTAGTATGCTTCTTGTTTTAATAGCCACTTGTGGTTCGAGAGGTGACATTCACTTCAACATTAGAGTTAACGGAGCTGTTGTGATGCTCAAGTCTGCTTTCAAAATTTAGTAATTGGCCATATGTATCTTCAAAAGTTATTGCATTCATCTTGGAAGTGATTGTTGGAGATATGCCCTAAAACCAATCGTGTCATACGGTCTAGGGATATCATCCTTATGTATATATATAATTTTGTAAATGATTGTAAATTAGTTT
>JAXCLQ010070797.1:0-13589 GCA_035584115.1 Cedrela odorata
GCAGTCACCTAGGAGTTAATGTTGTGTCTGTTTTGTACATTGGGCATGACGCCTAATTATGTATACACATTATGAGTATGTCTTCTGTATATTTCTGTGTATATTAATATGTGTGCATAGACTCTTTTATTTATAAGTATCCTGGTTTATGTCTGGAAGTGTATTGATGGGCATGGAGCCCTTAGTATGTGTGTGAGTTATGCATATGATTGGTAATTCTCTGCATTACAGTTTACATGTACAGGTTTTTGTCTAAGGCTTATAGAGGTAGGATATCCCTACCTCTATGCCATCACGATACCGATTTATCAGTATGTGACAGTGTTACTAGATGGATTGGCTAGAGAAGGTCTTTACTTGCTTAGATGTTGAGGAAAAATTAAAAAAACTTTATTATTATCAAAGATAATATCACTTTGAAGTCACTAGTTTTCTTTTCAGCTTGCTGTAATAACTTGTATAGAGTTAGTCGTTAATGTTAGAAATGAGTTTACAAGTGTCTTTGATCTTTTATATAAAAGACTATGGCATTCTAGTGATCAAATTGTAAAAAGAGTCATATCATATTTTATTAATCTTTTAAAATTTTGTAAATATCAATCTTGCTCATTTTATTCTGTTTGCTAATTAGGTAAAACTTACAAGTTAAATTTCAAAAGTAGTGAAAACAGAAAAAACATGCCATTTCAAATGATGTATGTTAACTTATGGGGGCCTGCATCTATGATATATGGAAATGGATACATATATTTCTTTAGTATTGGGACAACTTTACAAGATTCACATGTTCTCATTACAACAAAAGTTTAAAACAACATAAATCTTCATACATTTCATAAAGGAAAAAAAAGAGGTTTCAAAATACTAAAATCATCACAATTCAAACTAATAGACACTCACGTCCGTACATTTCACATCGAAATAAGAAGGTGTAGAGGAAGCATAGTCATTTGGTCAAAATTGGTATCCCTTGGCTTGCAAAAGCTGAGCGCCTTTGAACTTGTGGAGGAATGCATTTGATATTGTTAATGCCTACATCAATCTTAGACTTCATATCACCATTTCAAAAGATTTCTAATAGAACACATGACTACTCCTTCATTAAGACATTGGATGTGTTTGCCACTCTACTTGAGACCATACAATCACAACAAACTCTAATATTACACCTCAAGATGCATTTTCATAGGATATTGTTAAGATCATAAAGGTTACAAATGCTTGCATAGTTCATGAAAAGTTTATATTGCAAGGCATATAACATTTGATGAGAACTTCTTCAATGAGTGACTCCTCTTTTAATAACCGGTGAAGTTCTTAAAAATACTACATAAAACACACATTCTTAATTTCTACTTGTACCATTTTACTATCATTTTGATAAAGAAACAATTAAAGATGCTCCTCAAACTACTCCAGAATAAAATTACACTTAACAAGAATATGTAGGTGCATTCTTATTCAAGCTCACATTCATACTCAAACACTGAAAATCAAGGTCAACTAAACCTTGAAACAAAGCTCAGATCACCAGAACCATCAATTAAACCAAACACAGAATTCGAAATACCATAGATACCACCTTTGAGCATCCAATCAAAACCTGGACTACTAATAATTAACACAAATCCAATTATTACCAAATCCAAGTTAGGTATCTATAAATCAATGATATATGTAGACCAATTAATATCAAACTCGAAACAAATACCAAAAATAACTAATGCTACACTTGATGATAAGATGTGGAAAAAGGCAATGATAGAAGAGTATCATGAAAGGTTTCCTAAGGCATCGAAAGCACTAGAAATTAAGTTTGAATTGTTATGGATATAAAATTTCATAAAATTCAAAGTTGAACAACTTACTTATTTTTTGAATTTATCACACAAATTTAACTTTGAAAGCTTGAGAAGTGCTATGGAGAATTCCCTCTATGTTTGTCCACCTTTAATTTAAACTCACTTGAGCTTAGATGTGAGAATTGTGAATGAAATTTGCAAACCTTTTGCAATTTTTCTTTTCTCCCTTGTTCTCTCAGCTAAGAAGAAAAGAAACTCTTTTATTTTTGTTTCTCTCCGCCAACAAGTGAAAAATCATCTAATTTTGATTTTTCAAAACAATATATATATATATATATATTTACATTTCCATCACATGGAATGTCACGCCTCGACCCTTCTGTAACAATCGCCATAGACCCTTATAATACACCCTATACCCCAGAATGTACTACAAGAGCCTGTAAGACTATCCAATCAATTACCTAAAATATGAAAACAGTTTATAAAGCAATTTATAATCATACTTCCCATCCATGGGAGTATTATAAAAGAATTGATCTCCATGATCAATTCGTCCACAACACGTGAGAGGAGATATTTTGAGAGAGAAATGTGAAATATGTGAGAGGGGGTTGAGTTTATATAGATAAAGGTGTGAAAAGACCAAAATACCCATGAAATCTTTGAAAAATTAGGCAAAACGTCAAGTTTTTCAACTAACCGATTGATTGGATTGAGGAACCGGTCAATCGCTTCTTCTTTTTTCCTTGGAACAACTTCTGCCGGTCGATTGGATTGGGCAACCCGTCGACCGGTTGCTATAGTATTGCTACAATGTTTGTGATATAGTACTCACTATAGTACTTGTTTTTCATTGTTTGAAAAACTTGCAATTTAGTCTTTTTTTCAGATTTTGAAAAATTTTCAAATAAATCCATATTAATCATTTTATTACACCAACTTAAGTTCTCCTAAGTCTTGTTAACGTGTCAAATAAATCTTAAATCATATATGTGTGATAATGAGTGTCATTAAATGACCATTTTATCCATATATTCGAAGAACATGGTTTTTATGGAAATAATGACATCTATGCATTTTTCCACTTTCATTTACTTGGCCAATTTTAAACCATGTGCTAGTATGTAATTGGCTAATTTTTAAATATTTTTCCATATATTTAAATTATAATAATTAATAAATAAACACTTATATTTAATTAATTATTATAAAATTACCATAATACCCTTTTATAGTATTTATAATAAAATTATTTTATAGAATTTACTATAATACCCTTCTATGGAATATTGCATACATTTAATTATTTAATAATTAATAAATAAATACTTTATTAATTAATTATTATGATATTACTATAATACCTTCTTATATAATTTACCATAAAACTATTTTATAATTTACTATAATGCCATTGCATGAAATATTTTATAATTAAGTGTTCCAACACTTGGAATACTTATCAAGTAAGTTTCATATTAATTTGGGTGTAATTCAATAGGTTCACTATAAAGTTGGCAGTAGACGTACATCAAATTTCGAATTAAACTCTTTAATTCATTTGATATTTGGTAAATTATCTCATGATTTTATAAAATGAATTAAAATTTTTTAATTTACTTAATATTTAATAAATCATCCCATGATTAATTAAATATGCCTACAGACCCAGATTGACATCTAGCAATATATTATGAACACCCAAATTATAATGAAGTAGTAAGCTTCAACATGAACTTTTTCATAATCGGTTACTGTGCAATTCAATTCTTTTGTCATACTTGCTCTGATGGGAACGAGGTCATGGTTAACTGTCAAAACCTCTATATTCAATATTATGTATAATGAATCTTGAAATCATAACTTATTCAGTGTACCAACATTGAAAACTCCTTCTCAATCATACATTGCATTTTGGCTAAGAATTTTTTGAGTCATATTTCTATTATTCACATAAAGCATTCTCCCACAATGTACTGAGGATGACCAATTTTTTATTGAATATTTACCTATTTTCATGAGTGTCATACTATACTCAATAACTACCCGTAATAAATCTTATGGTACATCCTGAGTTAGTATTAAAGTATAACATTTCACCCACAAGATAACTATGACATTCTCAAGTCTAAGGATCAATTGCACTACTGATATGAAGAATGTTCAATTGAAAGTAAAGTATAATTACCATTTGAACATTTTTATTGTGAGTCAATTTAGTGAATACATTCTCTAATGAGCACCTATACACTTGCCTTAGTGTCACCACATAAGTGGTTTATGAAAACAATCACTTTTTCAACAGACATAGTGTGTACCAGTATTTCTAGTACTATAAAAATCTTACTTTACAGTCTTATGACTGAGAATGTTTAAGAATGATGCATCTAATATATCTATCTTATAAGTATGACCTCATCATAATTAGATATATATTGTAAATATTCTATAGACTTTATCATTATAATATAAACATATAAATTAATAATAAAAGAAATTTCCATAAAATATTCATTTCATTATTAAAAGAAAAAATTTACAAGAGATAATGCCCATCACAACAACTTGTGCTTGGCTTGTAGGGTATAACTCTTACATATCAAACTTTAATGTTGAACCAAACCTTGTCTTTAGTGCCTTTAAAGTCAGGAATTAAGACAGTGAGGAGTAGATGGGTCCTTAAAGTAAAATATAAGCTAGATGAGACTCTTGCAAGGCTGAAGGCAAAATTGGTGGCAAAGGGGTACCACTAAACAACATGAATAGACTATACTAAGACACTTAGCCCAATGGTTAGGTCGTCAATAATAAGAGTTGTAATTAGTCTTGTAGTTACATTTGGCTATGATATAATAAGCAATAATGGATGTCAACAACACTTTCTAAAATGGTGAACTAGCAGAAGAAGTGTTTATGTCACAAGTAGAAGGTTTTAAGGACAAAAATAGACATGATTTTGTGTGCAATCTGAAGAAGGAACTTTATAAACTAAAGTAAGCTCTTAGAGTATGGTACAAGAAGCTCAATTCAACTTTAATTCAATGAGGCTTTATGAACTTAAAATCTAATACCTCTTCGTTTATGTTAAGGAAGAATGAAAGTGTTGTAATTCTATTAGTATACGTAGATGATATACTAATAATTGGTGATCAAGAGGAGCTAATCAACTCTATGATAACAAAACTGAATGAGAATTTCTCATTTAAGGTCATTTGATCACTAAGCTACTTTCTAAGAGTGGAAGTGAAGAGGGATCACAATGGAATCCACCTTAATCAAACAAAGGATATATCTAATCTCTTTAGAAAAACCAAAGTGAATCACAGCAAAGTAAGCCCAAGACCAACAAGTGTAAAGCTCTGTAAAAAAGATGGAAATAATTTTTCAAATAATATTCTGTATAGAAGTATTATTGGAGCACTCTAATATGCAGCAATAACAAGACCAGAAATCACCTTCAATTTTAACAACCTCAATCAATATCTAAAAAATCCGAAGAGAATTCTAAAATACTTACAGGGAATACTGAACTATGGTATTTATTTTACACAAGGAGGAAGAATATAGACGAAGAAGTTGACAGTACAAACAGCTGTACAAGTTGAGCTGAGTAAGGTGACAGAATGGATACTCTAGCCATAAAGATATAGACAAGAGCAAAAGGGAATTCATTACAATAGCTATAAAAATAGAATTCCTTTCTATTTTTATTAAATACGTGTACATTTGCTAGGGTTTCCTTAGCACCCCTTTGTATGTATATATATAGGCAACACTCTTGTAATCATTTTACACTTAATTCAAGGAAACATTCTCTCCAAAATTGTCTATGACGGCTAAGTATTTTTATTGAAAGCTTCATCATTTAAACTAGAGAAAAAAAAAAGGATAAAACTTGTCTTGTTTGATACAACCTCCCTCTGAAAGTAATCTTCTTCCTTTTCGTCTTTTTTGATTAATTTGTCTTTAATTTGTCCAACATCATGTAGTTTTATTTGCAATGGCGTCAAGGGAACACATAATAGTTTCCTAAATCCTATGCTAAATTTTTACAATGCTATCAAGAATCAATACAACGATAAAAATGATAATCAAATATTTTACGAAAAGTAAATTTCTTAATTTGTCATCATTTTAAATTATTCTAAATTTTATTTTTTAATTTTATTTTATAAATAGAGGTTTGGTAAACTTTGAATAATAAAAATTAAAACACAATATTTTTCTTCATTTATTTTATGTTTTTTTTTCAAACACCACATCAATTTTGTGACCTAGTCTTCCGAAAGCATTCAAAATTTTCTCCTGAACTAGGAATATCTACATCACTGCCATTACATTTATAATATCTAGTATCGTACTTGTAGTTAAAATTTTGTAATAGAGGTAAAAGGGTTTAATGTTTTTGGCTGAGGCCACAAAAAACTTCCCGAGTCGCTGACACCGACTGACAGCATTCCCTTGCGTCGGATTTGAGCCTTGGCTTTGCACTGAAGGGCTGGGTACAAACGGTGGCGTAGTCATTGTTTGTAAAACTTGTTGTGGGTGTGATCCACGTTGACTTGTGTTTGACACGGTGGGATTGTACGTTTGATTGTTTTGCGGACTTTGAGCAGGGGACTGTACAGGATGACTGCTATCAAAGTCTTGAAGGAAATTAGCCAGTCCTGAGAAGAGGCAGACATAGCCTCCACGTGCTGTGAACTTCGTTCAAAGGATCAAACTGTTTGGCGTCCACCAATTGGCTCATAAACATTTTATACGTTTGATTGATTGTTATTTTCAGGCTCCAAACTGCACCGGCTGGATATCCTGCGTTTGCGCTTGTGCTTGTCCCCATTAGCCACAGGTGTGGTCGAGGTAGTTTGCAGGGATAAAAGTTGTGTTTGTTGCTACTGCAGAGCTTCTGGTGGTGGTGGTTGTGCTGCTTGTTGTGATTGTAGTGGCTTGATCTGTAGCTGAGCTTGTTGATAATCTGGCTCGGGTTTGCAGTACTGGTTTTGTTGGTTTTCTTCAACGTAGTTGGTAGGTTCATAAGTTGATGCAGAAAGTCCATCAATACGAGTGGGTAGGTTTTCTTGTTTTGCTTCATATTGATATTCTTGAGACTCTGCCATATTCTGTTTTGGTTTCAGGACTTATCATTTTTTGGTGTGTCTTTGCTTCTGAAATAGATAGATATAATGGAGTAGGCAATGCTATCTGGCTATATAAGCTACATGCAAAGAAGCAACTTGCACAAAGAAAAGAATATAAAAACTTAGGAGCAATATATATACTATTCGCATACACAGATGATAGAACTACATTTTCATTTGACCCGTAAGATTAAGTTATTGTTTGGTGAAATAATGCTAAACTTACAAGTTGTATATGCATATATGTTGCTATTGTTTTATTCCTTTGTTATCATATCGTATACTTTATTTATGAGTTTATTTTTTTACATTCACTCTACCAAAATTATTGTGTTGTCCACCAATATAAGTTTATTTTATCAATACAAAGTCTTTCATGAAGTGACAGCCGGAGATAAGAAGAAGTTTACTGTGACTAAAAACACACAATTTTGATTCTTTTCTAAACAGATGACCCGGCTTAGCCGTATGAGCATTGCTTGAATTCAGCAATTTTGCGTGTCTAGTTTGCCTCAGTCAAAATAAATTAAGTATTAGAAATTTGGAAAGTTAATTTTTTTGGCCACTAATTGTAATATTACTGCCTATTAGTGTATTTAATTTTTTTTTCTATCTATAAGGTATTTCCTCGTACATAAAGTAATTAAATGACAATATTTAGTAAAACTATTCTTTCTCTTTGAAGAGGACTGAGACTCTTCATCTTAATCATTAAGGTAGAAGGACATAAAAGAAGAGTTAAACTAAGTTAAATTCAATAAATCTGTTGTATGATATATTGTAATAGACACATTACCTTTATGGATTTTTCTATAGCTTGTATGTACATACTCGAATAAGTTTTCGGTAAATCACACAAGATCATCCACTGTAAATAGCTAGCAAGCAAAGTTATAGCTATGTCAGAGAATAAGAAAGTTAGCATACAAATATGACAAAGTGTGAAATTTCTTCATTATACTAGAGAAGAACTATAAATTTCTCATTAGATTAAAAAAGAAAAAAGTTTCATTTTTGGCTGAGGCCTATAAATTTCTTGAGTCGCTTCCACAGAGAGAGCTCCCGTCCCTTGCGTCGGATTAATATTTAAGCCTTGGTTTGACACTGAAGTATTGAATACAGATGGCGTCGTTGACACTGTTTGTGGCACTTGCTGGTTTGAACCTGCTGCTGGCAGACTTGGCCCATTAGTAGGACACTTTTGATTGTTTAGCTGATGAATTTGAGCTGGGGACTGTATTGATTGGAGAGAGCTGGCCGTTTCATCATTTATTGGATTATTCTCGTAATAGAATCGCGGATTAGTCTGATCTCGGGAGGAGGCAAACATATCCTCCATACACTTTGAACCCCGTTTAAAGGACCAACCTGCTCCGTTTTTACTCATTCGCGCAGGTTTTGATGGCACAAAATTAAGAAACTCCATTAGCTGCATATCCGCTGATTCAAAGGGCCAACTTGTTTCTTCTTGTTGGAGAGGCTGTTGGGGTTCGCATTCAGGGCTTGAGAGCCTGCGCTTGCGGTTGTCCCTAACAGGCCTGGTCAACTTAGTCTACTAAGCTTCTTGCGGTGGTGGTTGAACAGGTTGTTGATCATTTGGCTGGGCTTTGTTCGTTCTCTTCAACATAAGTTGCTAAAGTGGGCCGAGCGGCTTTGGTTTCTTGTTTTGCTTTATACTGATGTTCTTGATATTGTATGTCATTTCTGTTTGGATTTCAGGCTGCTTAGGCTCGTAAACAGAGGGGTCCGTTTCAGGACTTGTCATAATTGGCTCTTCAGCTTCAATATGTTCTGTTTCTCAGAAAAGCTATATAAGCTACCTACAAAGAAGCAACTTCCACGAAGAAATGAATATAAAAAACTTGCAGCACTTCAATTTCCACTTAGAGAGAAAGAAGATTAAAGACCAATACAAAGTCTTTGCTGAAGTAATGCTAATGCTTATTTGTATCCCTAGAATTTAGATTTGACTGGCAAAAAAAGAAAAAAGAAATGATTCTTTGCTAGCCACGCGAGACTTGACCTTAAATCTCCACTTAGGTTATAATTGGTGTTGAAATGTTCGTATATTGAAATAATATATCTCAATCAAGCCACCCAAGGGGTCGGTTTAAGTTGGAAGTTGACAGAAATTAACCCAACTTAACCTTACATGACAAATCTCTCTTGTTCAGCACAAAAACTGCTGCGCAGGATACAAGCAAAAACTGTATTTATAGAATAAACTTGTCTTGTTAAAAGCTTCCCGCCCGATCATCTCATCTCTTTGAAGATAATAATAATAATAATAATAATAATATTATTACTCTTTGATTCTGTCCTTGTGTTGTTAAGTTGACATTAATGCATGTATAGTTTTTTCTTTGCGATGCCATCAAGGAAACACCATAAAAAATTGATTAGATGGAAAACTTTAATCTTTTGCTAAACGAACTACTCACTCAGCTGAGCCATGTGAGAAATACTTCGACCTCTCAGCTTATTTTCCATCCAGTTTGGGAAGTTGGTCTGATTTAATTAGATTAAATAACTAAATTTTAAAAACTTCCAACATATTTTTCTCGATATAAAAAGGGTATAATATAGGAATTGGATCATTTTTTTTTTAGCCAATTTCATGTTTAGTGTAAATATAATATAACAAACGGTGTGGGATCTATCTGGACACTCATACCATTTATTTTAACAGTATTGGAATATAGTTTATTTCATGGGTAACCTTAGAATAAATTATTCCCTACATTTTAAATTAATTTAAGTTATTATTTATATTTAATTTTTAATTCCTTTAATTTAAATAATTATTATATAATATATATATATATTATATAATAGTAAAAAAATATATTTAAATATTTATAATTATAAATAAAATTTTTAATTTGAATCATTATTTAAATGGTTAATTAAGTTTTGTTTAAAATAATTTAATTAATTTAATGCTTAAATAAATAATTATTTCCACACACAAAAGCACAAGACACTATTACATATAATTCAGTCATATCTAATCCAAATTATTGTCATCCTATTTTATCCAACCTAGTCCATTTTCCAACATACCATATCCGCCAAAAAAAGTATTGCAATTAAATGTAATTATGTATTTTTTTATTTTAAATAATAAAAAATGACCAATCAATTTAGTTATTAAGTAGTGGGAATCATCTATCTTAACTTTGAGAGAAAGAGTTCGAATTCCATTTAACAGTAAGTACGTTTGGTAACATGAACTATATTAAAATAAATAGATTGAATTGTATTGTATTATAGTGTATTAAATTTAATAAAGTAATACATTTGATATAGTATTGTATTTAATTTATAAATTTTTATTATATTATTTGTATTAATAATATTTTTTTATTATATTACTATTATTAATTAATAATATTATTTAAAATAATAACTTTTTTCAATCATCATCATTCACCGATTATATACGTCCGTTCTAAACACCAAAAATACTATTGGAATGCTTGTTTTTCAATTTATACAATTGTCCAAAATTATTAATGATAAACGTCAATTTTCTTTGGTGGCCGAAATTAAAATATTTATTTAACGACAATTATAACTATACAAGTTTATAAATTAGATTCTAAAAATGTCAAATTTGATTTCAATGGATGACGAATTTTGGCGGAGAATTGCCACGGATAGTGGAAGGCAGTGCCCAACGACAGGCGGCAATAGGTAGCTGTGGACAACAAGAAATGGTGACTCGGGCGATGCTTTTGAATTATAAATAATTAAAATATTATTATATAATAATATAATTTAAAAGAATATTTTCACATATCTCCTTTAAGATTCGGTGAAATTATATTTAGATATAAATTTTTTAAAAAATAATAAATAGTACTTCTTAATAGTAATATTGTTATGTTTAATCATTAGTTGACCAAAACAATGAAGTGACTAAAATAATATTGTACATATAAATTTTATATATTAGTAATATTTTTTATATATATACCCCTTGAGATTTAAAAAATTGATAGAAAGTAATCCTGGAAGCTTTTTTTTAATTTTTTTTAATAGTTTTTGATGTTTAATTTAGTTTAGTTTGATATATATATATATATATATATTAAATGCTAATTTATTTAACAAATCTAATAAATTTGAAAATATGATAATTCTTGCATATTTGAGAATTCTTTGATAAACATTTATATTACAATAACTTTTGTTAGATTCTATATTAACAATTCTTGTATTTTTGTTCAATTTTAAGAACATAACATTTAAAATGTTTAATTTATAAATTCATATTTATCAATCAATCACATATTTATTTATCTATTTAATATTTAATAATTTTATTTTATATTAATAATTATAAATTAAAAATATAATATTTTAATCTCAAATACATATATTTCAATATTCTTAAATTGTTAAATTATACCTCAAATAATTTAAAATCTAATAAAAAATTAGAACGAGTTTCTAACATTGTAGTATTTTTTAAAATTTAATAAGTGAGCTTATAATACCTATTCAATGTCAAAATTTATTGTGCAACAAATTAGCATATAATTTATATGTGTTTATCAAATTAAATTAAATTGAATATCAAAAACATAAAAAGAAATTATTTTAGGGGTACTTTTTGTTAATTTTTTAAATCTCCAGGAAGATATATGAAAGTTATTTTAGTTATTTCATTATTTTTGTTAGTCAACTAACTGTCAAACCTAACGGTATTATTATTGAGGGGTACTATCTATTAGTTTTGAAAATATTTGTATATATGTGTGATTTTGCCAAACCTAGGGAACGTATGTGAAAATACCTTATAATTTAAATTAAAAAATATATTATTATTATATTATAACAAAAATGTTAAATGTGCATACTAGGCTAGACCCGTAGGGAGGGATGAGCAAAATAGATTTTGATTTTGGTTCCACTAAGAATCGGAATCTTAAATTTTAGAACCGGAATATACTATATTTAACAGGGTACCATATTTTTCGATTCTGATTCAATTTCGGTTCGATTACAAGGTACCTTATTTATCAAATAAGTATGAAATTTTCCTAAATAAAAATAGTTAAAACTGAATTATATAGTTTATCAAATATTTGATAATTCATATCCTGCATACATGAAAACAATACAAAGCTTTAACAAACACTTAGACATAACAAAATGTCAAAACTGTAGGAAAAAAAATAAATAACAAAATGCAAGAAAACAAATGCAACTATAACCACCAAGCAACAAAAATCTCCAAACCCAATTGCAAAACAAGTTAACATTTCTAATTCTTAGCAACTAAATAAACAAAACTGAAAGTCTAAAACCATAAGTCTCTTTGTTTTAATTCAAAGTATGCCTCAAACCTAAATCTTGAATTAAACATCAGATAAAAAACAAATCCTATATCCACAAACAAATTTTCTTTCCAGAACCTATCTAAATAATTCTACAAAAATACACATAGTCGCATAATCTAAGAAAATAAAAGAAAAAAAGAAAAATATTTGTGTAGAAGATATTTTCTACCTTTTTGAATTTAGTTTCACTTACATTACCATTTTTGTGACACCCGCAATTTTTTTTGTAGGACTCGTAGTTAGGATTGTAAATATACTTGTTAAAGTATTAAGTGTTAAAATTTTAAGAAATAATATAAAGTGAATTTATAAGGGTAGAATTGAAATTTCATTGTTAGCAAGGTGATTTTGGAATTTTATCTTATTAATAAATATATACATATGTAATTAAGTGGGCTAAGCATTATACATATGTAATTTGGGTTTAATTTAATTAAATTGAGCCCAAACCCAAGTTTATGTGTGTGTGTGTATATATATATATATATAAATATTAAAACGGGCCAAAGCCCAAGCTCAAGTTAATATATATATATATATAATTAAGTAAAATAAATTCTTAAATGAATAAAATACTAAGTTTTAGTCAAAAATTCTCTATAAAATCTAAGCCATTCATTTGTTTCAATCTTAGCTATTCATTTGTCACAATTCTAGGCATATTTTGCAAATGAGACAAGGATGAACAAAAAATCTAAGTTGGTAGAAAATGTGGAGGCTAAATGTGGTCCATTGGATTTGATTAAAGTCATCCTAGTCATTCATGTATTTTATTGATTAAATTAATTAATATTTAAGATTAGTTAGTGGAAAATGTGGTGGAGAAAGAATGCTCATTGGATTTGAGTGAAGTAATCCAAGCCATCCATGTGTTTTAAGAAAATTAGAGTTAATGAAAATTGGGTGGAAAAATGAGAGCGATTGGATTTAATTGAAGAAATCCAAACCATTCATGTGTTTAAGCCATTATACTTAAACAAAAGTTAATGTTTTCAATTTGAGAATGTAAGCATACGTATAAAGCAATTGGGAGGAGAAGAAAGGAAGGAAAGAAAAAAAGGAAGAGAAGAAAAAAGTGAGTTGCAAGTTTCCTTTAATTAATATTTTATGGTTTTGGTATATTAAGCTTAATAAATTGTTAAGGCTATTGTAGTAGACCTTATACTTTCATGTGACACAGGAAATTTGAAATGAAAACCATGATTATTATATTGTTATGACGATGAAAATTGGTGAAAATTTATTATTAATATGTAGTAATAATGGTAGAAATTAGAAAATGTTTAGGTCATGGGTAA
>JAXCLQ010070798.1:22844-44318 GCA_035584115.1 Cedrela odorata
CTATATCCAAACCATGTGAAAAATTGCCCATTCATATCACTCAAGAACGCATTTCCCGCCATATGTAAAGTAATTTGGTCTGCATAATTAATACATAATCCAATTCAATGAAAACATAGAAATTAGCAATATTTGTCAATGCAACATAAGTTGACAATATCATACATATATATAAATGCGACAAGGTAATGGTCCAGTCCTGTGTAATATATGTGGACATGCTTGTTGTTCATGCGAGATCAAATACAAATACTCGTCAATATGCTGACAAGATAATAACATTTCAATTAGATGCTGAAGATAAAATTGTAATACATTAATAATATGTTGTTTACTTACAGTATCGTTTAACTGCGCATCTAAATAAGAAATACCACAGAGTCATTGTGGTGTCAATGTTACCAAACGTCTTAATACATGTCTTTGGGTCTTCTAATTAGTGTAGGTACTCAGCGTATAACTAATCGGGATATGGCACCGAAAGATCGATAATCAAGTTTGTCGGATATTGAGGTAGTGGTTTGATGGAAGGCCTTTACAACTTCTTATCTTAGGATTAGTGTACGGACTCCTGCCAGATAAACCCTTTCTATATGTCTAATCAAACCGACTCTTTTGTTGGATAGATGGAGATCTGAGCTGTATATCGACATGTTGCATCACCAGTAACATACTGTGAATCCTTTGTCTGTAATTGAACAATATTTACAAGCTAAGAAATAAACAATTAAATATTTCACATAAACTAACACCACTGCAAATTATTCAAAATCACTATGATTACCTGAACGGGTGAGTCAGTGGGTGAAAACTGCGACTGAGTGGGCACCTGCGCTTGAGTGGACAACTGCAATAATGAGCAAAGTTCTACTATCATCGAATCAACCTTATCTTCAATTTGGGTGATGTTATCTTCAACTCGATTGATATTATCATTACACTCTTACCTAAATGCCTGCATATATGCACTCAACGCATTAAAGAAGTCTATCACACTCCTCATAAAATCATAATCGTAAGACTATCTATGCACGTCATAAAGATGAAAATGTGGAAATGATAAAGGCGATAAATGCACCAGTGGTACGAGTGAATAAATGAGATGGCGATGCTAGTGAAAAACGAGCTAAGTACGAGCAATAAATGAGACAACATTGCTGACAAATAATGCACTGATAATGCAGGTAATAAATGTGCGGTGCTGGAAAATAATGGAATGGTACCATGAATGTATAATGCGGTGGCGGTGGTGTAGGTAATGTGTTGATGAGGGCGAAAACGTAGTTGGTAGGGCAGCTTGCAATAAGTCATCATATTTATTTTAGACACCAATGCAATCTAATAAATTGTCAAACAAAATTAGGGTAGTTAAAAATACAAACTTGGGTTGCTAGTACCCTAGAAACTGCAGCCGTACTGGTATTGTCACCTGTAACTCAAGCATTGAGCTTTACAAATATCGTCTTCACAAATAAATTACCTCTGTATTCACCCTGTGGCTTAATGATCTGAAATAACTTTGTGATGTACAGATTAGTCATCTTAGCTGGCTCTTGTTTTAACATAGTAAGCACTTGAGGCACCTGAAAACACACGCAGATAAATTTTTATGATTTTGTGTTGTTTAAAATATTTATATTGTACTAATGAGAAAATATTTGCCTTTGATTTTTGGAATAAATGTTTACGTAAAGCTTGCAGACTAATACTACCCTTCATCGATCGCCAACGCAAGATCTGTGAGATTTCATTACTTATTTTCTTAATTATATGATTATACAAGTTAGGCACAGACTCGTATGTCTATATCTACATTATAATGAATGACAAATAATATTAAGAACAACATAAATACCTGAATTGCAAATTAAGTATAATTATTTGTGATAATTACTTGAAATGCAATAGGAATCTCAACAATATTATACTTCCCCTTAAAGCTTTGATCTGTCTCTTTTAACGTTGCCGAGTCCTTCTGGTACCTATTGTATTGATTTGCAATGGATCGTCGCAGTGACTGGAATGTATATTGAAATACAACAAATCCCCATGGATACGAATCAAACTGTATAAGATCCTCCGTCATACGCAACAACCAAGCAGGAACCTCTCAAAGATCTAAAAAAGCGACAAGCGTACCGCGTCAAAGTTAAGCATAGTAGAAAAATCAAGCTTGTCGTACATTATCTCTATGTCATCTAAAGTGATAGAGGCTTGATCGCTAAAAAATGCGTCTTTTAATTGTGTGGCCTCAGGCATATCCTCAACAGGATAATGTCCATAATGTAGGCCAGTGTTCAAACTGAACTCTGTGCTTGAAAAACGAACTACATGCCCTCAACGAGAAACCACATATCGTTGTTGTCGTCATCCAAATAAATTTCATGCAACAACATATAATATATGAGAATAGATGAATGGTGTAAATCTTCAAGGGACAAGAAATGCCTAAAAGAAGTTGGTATGAATATATCAACTTGTGCCATTGTTAAATTCGCCTTAATAGGTCTATCACTCCAAATAGAGATAAACAACTCGCAAGTGGTGATTTGTTGGAATCTTCAACTATGTTTGTTAAGTCATTTGTACTTGTAAAAACTGCACCAACAATAATTTAATTCTTAGACAATTTATAATATTTTAATTTTTTACACATGAATGCAATTAATTATACTAAGAGAATAATATATTTTTAATAATTTCCTAAATTTTTAAATTTTTTAATGTAATTAATCCAACATAATTAAAAAAACTTATATATTTTTTTATAAATAATAAACTTTTTTTTCTAATTTTTTATATATTAAAAAAATTGAAATAAGGAGGCGGATGTTAAGGCAATGGGGCGAGGTGTGGATGTTGGTGGCGGCAGCGGCAGTGGGGTAGGGGGTGGGTGGTGGCTGCTGTGGTTCAGCGGATGGGTAGTGGCTATTGTGGTGAAGCAGATTGGTGGTGATGACGGCGGTTAAAGGATGGGTGGTGGTGGTAAGTCGGTGGGTGGGCAGCATCGGCAGCCGATGGCGACAGTTAGGGGTCATAGTAGTGGGTGGTGATCGTCGGTGTGGCGTAGCATCGACAAAAAATGGTGGCGAGAGAGGCGGTGCTGTAGTGTAGCCGACAATGGCGGTGGTGGCAATAACAGTCGATCGTCGTTATGGCGGCGATGCGGTGAGCATGAACGATGGCCGGCACTCGTGCTGCACTCATAAGCGATGGTTGACACTCGTGTTGGGCGCACTGTCTTACTACCTCCTGCCTCTCTTATCGTCGTCGCCGCCGTTTGTCTGCAAACAATCCTATCGCTGCTCTTGCTGCCATTTTCGGCCATCGGCTTTCGTAACAAATTTCTAATTTTTTCTAATTTTCTTAAAACCTATAAAAAATATAAAATTTTCAACAAGTAATTAACAATAAAATTCAAAATTTTCAGCGATAACACAAAACAAACTTACATTTTTTTTTCTCTCGCCGAAAATATATATTTAGTTGTCGAAAAAATTTCAGCCACCGAAAATTGTGATGTCATTGTTGAGTGAGAATGAAAAATATTTTTACTTTTGCATTTGGAAAATTTGTTTATAAGTGTGAATTAGTCACAAGGGCAAAATTATCCAAATTTTATGAAAATGATTTATTTGGTAATATTGAATTAGAGTTGGTCATAAATATAAAATAAGGTTATTTTCAAAATTTTCTGAAACAAAAAAAAAATCAAACAATTTCTTAATTTAATTGGTTCCATATTGTGCTATCTTTGTTTTGACACACGATGCTAGTTACTTCAAAATATATAGAAGTGGGAAAATAAAAAATGAGACTCACTTATCACGTCATTATATACTTTTTTTAATATATGAAAATTACAATATTTTTAATATACAAAATTACATAATAATATTTAATAAAACAGCTAATATTAAAGAGTGATTCCATCGATGTGAGCTCTCAAAGAAGTTAAGTTTGTATTCATTACGTGACAATTTTGTTCAATATAATCATATCAGTAAAGCTTATTTATCATGTTGAGATAAATTTTGAAATTTTTTTTTTATAATTTAAAAGTGTTTATGCATTAGTTTTTTTTTTAATATATTGTTATTGTTGGGGATTTAGTTTGGGACGTAAGTAAAGTTTAATAGGCTGTAGACCCAAAATAAGATACTATGAAGAATGAAAGAAACACCTGAAGCTCGGCTCGATCCAAAAGACACTATTCAGGGGATAACAAGGACCTCTAGCATAATGAAGTTCGAGACCTCTTAAGATTAGATAAAGACCTCTTGAGGTCAGATAAAAACCTCTGGTTTAGAATCCAATTCCAAGAACTTCGCACTAATGAAGGTCTCGGGCACAACATGGCCGATGTCTCAAATGTATAATATAACCTGAGCTCACCTCGAATAAATGAAGAAGTTTCAAGTAAAGACTTTCGAGACCTCTTATTAGTTGTATATCAACAAATGATTCATTCAATTTTCAATATCTTTTTGGATTATTCTATAACAAGGATGGTTAGCCTAAATGATGTATTCAGTATGTATGGCTTATTTCATAATAAGGATCATATGCCTCGTAGATGTATTTTGCAAGAAGAGCTTAAGATCCTATAAAATTTGAAAAGCCAATGCTTAAAAAAGTATAATCTCCGCGATTCTTAGAATTAGAATACGACTGGGATTATTATTTCCAAATTTCATAAAATTCTACTAAAATTAAGAGACTTAAAACAACTTATAAAATGAGACCCAAGACAACTAGATACGCATGATAAAACAACCCTAAAGCATACATACAATCTGTCGTAGTCTTTCTCTTTGAGTTCTCTCTCTAAAAAATATTACAAGTAAAATCCTAATTTAAGCATCGGAGGGTTTTTGCTAGACCACTAGCTTTTTACCCCCTTTGTTCTGCTGTGGTTTCAGGTTGAACAACATTCAATTAAGAGGAAAAGATTGGTAATAGTGCACTGAGTTCAAAGAAGGATTTTTGCTGCATTAACATCTGACACCGACTTTAGGGACTTGAACAAAAAGTAAAAAGCAGCTGTAGCTAAAAAGAAAATCATGAAGACTAAACAAATTTATGCAACTAGCAACCGAACAACAGTGAAGGGAAATCTCGATGATAATCCCCTTGAGAAGATAGCAATGGTTAACCAAAACAATGATAATCTACTACCACCCTTAGAAGGCGCAAACCATGTTTTAGAGGCTTCATCTCCACATTAAAATCCCTCTAACCTAGATGTCACAAAAACTGCATGATTGGTTAAATGACTGGCTGACAATAAAAAATAATATGTAAAATAAGATAGACAGATCCAAACGTTGGTTGAAAAAGTTGAAAGGATGAAAAAAACAATTCAGGCTGGTTCTCATGGACTAGAGACATCTATAGCAGCAGAGGCCGTGGAAAGTAGCGTTTCAAGTGTTCCATACACCAAGGATCACAAATTAATCTTATGCCAAAATACTAGCAGAAAGAGATAGACAGCTGCGGAGAAATGGAAAAGAAAAGTTTCCAATTATCTACCTGGAGAGTTGCAAGGGGAAGATACTTCTTTTAGGTTTATCAGTAAACCTGGGCTAAAATCCCAATATTCTCGAGATAATTTGACAATCATTCGCAAAAGGGGGTCAGATATCTAAATAAAACAGAATGGGTAGTAAGGAGGACAATTTTCTCCTGAAGGCACAGCGTTCACCAAGAAGATCTGATGCTAGGAGAATAGCCCAAGTCCAAGAATAGAAAATCTTCACTCTTTTGAACGTAACTCTCTCACAAATTTTACAAGAAATTAAAAGACAAGGAACCATACTGATGGAACATCGTTTAAAGCCAAATCGAGCAGACATGCTAAGAACAAATTCTGTGAATTTCACCAAAACGTTGGACACTTAACAGATGAGTGTTTTGACCTCAAGAACTAGGTTAAGCTAATGATCTGAAATAACTATTTACAAGATTTTGTGGCAAATAGTGAAGAAGGACTTGACATCCTTACACAGGAGAAAACATATAAAGATTAGACCATGGTAATCTCCAGCGAAATCACATTAGCGGGAAATTCAAAAAGGGCAAAGAAAAATTGTTCAAAATGCTCGCTACTAAATTCTGCCTCAAACATTCACATTATGAATGTGAGAGCCGAGAAAAAGAAAAAAAAAATCTCCTCAGTACCTATTATGTTCACAGATGAAGATGAGGTAGGGGTACATTATGCTCACGATGATGCTCTATTGATAACATTAATGGTAGGAATGGTTCAGGTCAATAGGATCTTGGTAGATACAGGGAGCTTGGCCAACATCATCTTCAAAGAAACCTTAGACTCCTTGGGGATTGAAGACTTAAAATTGAGGCTTGCCGAGACCGCTCTTCACAGTTTCGGTAAATCATGTATATGCCTATTGGGGGTAGTATAGCTGCCTATCACTATGAGAGAAAAGCCATAGCAAAAGACTACGATGGTTGATTCCAAGTAGTCAATCTCAAAATGCCCTACACCATAATCTTAGAAAGGCTCTTCTTTATGACTACCAAGTCAGCGAAAAACATCCATTACCTGAAGTTAAAATTTAGAGTGGAAGAAGGTATTAACGTCATAAAAGGAAGTCAAAAGAAAGCATGATCATGCTTCACAGCCTTCCCAAAAAGCTCATACTACTTATCAAAACGACCTTGGGGAGAAATCCTTAAAGTTAACAATGAGAACTTGCAACATGAACGAGTAATGAAAAATTTGAGCAAAGACCTAAGCAAGGTGATAAGCCATCAATATTAGAGCCAACAAAAGAACTTGAATCTCTCATCTTAAACCAAGAAACTTCTTAAAAAATAGTCAAGATTGGTTCTCACCTTTTTTAGGAGCAAAGAGTAATACTAAATGATATTCTGAGACAGCATATGGATGTGTTCGCTTGGACATATGAAGACATGTTAGGGATTGATTCTCGAGTAATTTCCTATCGGCTTGTAATCGACCCCCAATATAAGCCTGTAAAACTAAAAAGACGACCGTTTAACACCATGCGAAGAGAAGCAGTGCACACCGCGGTGGAAAAGTTTTTAAAGGTCAATTTTATTAAAGAAGTGCATTGCCCAGAATGAGTGTTTAATGTGGTTATGATCAAGAAAGCCAACGGGAAATGTAGGATGTGTGTAGATTTTATAGATCTGAACAAAGTCTACCTTAAAGATAGCTTTCTACTCCTCATGATTGATCAATCGGTATATTCGACAGAAAAACATGAGCTGTTGAGCTTCATGGATACATTCTTATGATACAATTAGATCAGGAAGTATGAGCCAAATTAGAAAAAATCATGTTCATCACCGACCAAAGGTTATACTGCTATAAAGTAATGCCTTTTGGGCTAAAGAACGCTAGGACTATCTTTTAAAGATTAGTTAATTGAGTCTTTAAACCTTTGATTGGAACAACCATAGAAGTCTATGTCGACGACATGATCACTAAGACATTAAAGGCCCGAGACTATCCAAAACGCTTGATAGAAATATTTTCTTACTTGAGAAAATATAATATGAAGCTGAATCTCGAGAAGTGTGCATTTGGGGTTTAGGCTGGAAAGTTCTTGGGGTATATGGTCAGCGAACGTGGAATTAAATTCGCAAAAGATCAAGGTCATATTGGATTTATAGTCTCCATCCACTCTTAATAAACTGCAAAGTCTAATTAAACGATTAGCAGCATTAAGTAGGTTCATGTCCAAGGCAACTGACATGTGTTTTCCTTTCTTTCAGATCATAAGGGAAAAAGATCAAGTGGACTGAAGAATGCGAGAATATCTTCCAAGAGCTAAAACAATATCTCGCATTACCACCACACCTGACAAGCTCTGAAGTTAGAGATGTGTTGTATCTTTACCTGGTAGTGAACGACCATTCTGTCAGTTCAATCTTGGTAAATGAGGATTTAGAAAAGATCCATTGTCTCATCTACTACACCATTAAGGTGCTTTGGATATTGAGTCAAGATACTTCCCACCTGAGAAGCTGACACTTGCACTGATAATGGCAGTAAGGAAACTACGACTATACTTCTAGGCACATCAGGTGATAGTATGACAAATTAACCCTTGAGGCAGATTCTACACTGACTTGACCTATCAGGTTGGTTTGTGAAATGGTCAATCGAGCTTAGTGAGTATGATATTAGCTACAAACACAATAAGACAATAAAGGGACAAGCCTTGGCTGACTTCATGGCGAAAAGATTGATATTTAAACATCTCCTCATCCATCAAATTACAGAATACCCGTGGATTAGGAATGAGGGAATCAACCCATCTCAAACTTAGTTAAGCTGATCTGAAGCCTCTTTATTGATGAAGCCTCGAACGCACAAAGGAGAGGAGTCGAAGCTGTCCTCATAAGCCTAAACGGAATCGAGGTAATGTATTCCTTAAAATTAAACTTTAAGATCACTAATAATGAGGTGGAGTATAAAGCTCTAATTGTAAGAATCAATTTAGCCTAGGCTTTAGGGATCACATACTTGGACATTTACTGTGACTCCCAACTAATAGTTAGCCAAATTGACGGACAATTCTAAGCCCCAAAAAATAACATGCAAGCTTACTTAGAGAAAGGTAAACAACTCTTGGGCACTCTAAGGACCATCATAAAAAAGCAGATCCCAAGATCAGAGAACTCCAGGGCAGATATTTTGGCAAAACTAGGCTCTACCTTAAAAGGGAATACTCTATCCTCGGTTCCAGTTGAAGTACTAGAGCAGAATAGAACTGATGTGACCAACAACCGACCCTTCGTAGCACAGGTCAACTTTCACCATAGTTGGATGAAAGATATAGAATCCTACATCCAAGAAGAAAGACTCTCGGATGACAGGAATGAAGTCAAAAGAATAAAAAACAGGTCGGTAAGGTATACCGTTATTAACAAAGAATTTGTACAAACAAGGTTACAGTAGCCCATATCTCAAATGCTACGCGGTATGAGTTCTTGAAGAAATCAATCGTGGAGTATACGGCGAACATGGGGGCACTCAATCAATAACACATAAAATCCAAAGGCAAAGATATTATTGGCCAACACTAACACAAGATGCAGCTCAGGTAGCAAAAACTTGTCACAAATGTCAAATATATGATAATATTTCAGGGCAACCTTGTGAGAATCTGACGTCTTTGACGAGACCCTGGCCATTCTCCCAAATAAGGATTAGTTCTTATTAGACCCATGCCACTCGTCTGAGCCGATACAAGATATGCCATAGTAGCCATTGATTATTTCACCAAGTAGGTTAAAGTTGAGCCTTTAGTCACGATCATTAGAAAGAAAGTCACGACGTTCGTTTAGCAGAATGTGATTTATCGGTTTGGAATACCTCAAGTTCTGATTGTAGACAATGGGAAGTAGTGTGACAACTTAAACTTCAGGGAATTTTGTGAGGATTTCTCAATTAGCCTCATATTCGTAACACCCCTCATCCAAAAGCCAATAGACAAGTAGAAGTTGCGAACAAAGTGATCAAGAAGGCACTTAAGGAGCACAAGGGTGTGTGGATTAATAAACTTCCTGAAGTCCTCTAGGCTATACAAGATCACTCTAAAAGTAGCCACAGGCGAGAACCCGTACAACTTGACCTTGGATGTAAAGCGGTAATTCCTGTTGAGAATGATGTATCAACTATCCGAATCAGTAACTATGATGAGGCAATCAATAATCAAAACACACACTTGGAGTTAGATTTACTTGAAGAGAAAATGGATCAAGTGATGATAAGGGCAGCGACTTACCAACAAAGAGTGGTTAGGTATTACAACAAGCATGTTCGGCATTGTACCATTCAAGTTGGAGACTAAGTTTTAAGACAAGTCACCCTGAATACCAAAGTACTAGGGAAAGGTGTTCTCGGAGCTAATTGGGAAGGACCGTAAAAAGTCACTTAGATTCTGAGACCTGAGTCTACAAATTAGTGTTCCTCTAGAATGTTGAACGATTAAGTTGTATTATCCCTAAAAATTACCAGAGATTTGTAAAATCTCTTCTACCTAAAAATAAGTTAAGTTATTATTCACCATTGACTTCTCGCAACAAAGATATAATGATGAACAAATGATCCCCAAATCAAGGGGCAAAAGAATCAAAGTCTGGGATAATATCATCCATGATTTGAAAAAGTCCTAGGGTTTGATCTCAGGATCTACAGGATAAAGTGGTTCCTAGAAAGCTATATTTCAATCATATTAGGGCAATACTATCCATAGTTTGAATAAGCCCCGAGCATGACCTCGGGACGTACAAGAGCAAGAGTAGTTTCCAGATGATTAGTATCTATTCATCTTAAGGTAATATTATCCATAAACTTGAATAAGCCTTGAACAAGATCTCATGACGTATAAAAGCAAACTGGTTCTTAAGCAATTAAAGTTCTACGTTGATCTTGAGGTAATACTATCCATAACTCAAATAAGCTCTGAACATGACCTTAAGACGTACAAGAGCACATTGGTTCCCAGATGGTTAATTTCTTAAGTCATCTTAGAGTAATATTATCTATATTTCGAATAAGTCTTAAGGCTAACCTCCGAACGTATAAGAGTAAAATGATTTTTAGATGATCAATTCTTACACTCCTAACTCGAATAAGCCTTAAATATGGTCTCAGGATGTATAAGAGCACATAAGTTTTCTTGATAGTTAAAAATCACAATCATCTTAGGGTAATATTATCCATAGCTCGAATAAGCCCTAAGCACCATTTCCGGATGCATAAGAGCAAAATGGTATCTGAATGATTAAGCTTTTCTATTCATTTCGGGATAATATTATACATAGCTTGAATAAGCTTTGAATACAACCTCAAAACTTACAAGAGCAAAAAAATTTCTATGTGATAGCATTGCACCCCAGTGTTGAGGTAATATCATTCACTCACTCTTAAAAAGGATCTCAAAATTAGACTACAAGATGCACAGAGAATGAGTGGTTCTCAGACGATTACATTCAGGCCTCATGACATTCAAGACCCAAAAAAGTTCTGAAAATGAAATCAGAACATAAAGAGGCTAAAGGGTTCTCAAAAGATTATAATTAATGCATTCAAATTAGGGTAATAGTATCTAGGGGTGTTCAAAATAGGTTTCGGTTTCGGTTCCAAGAGGAACCGAAACCTACCCTAAATAAATTCGGTTCCTAAATTTTAGAACCGAAATCTATCCTGTTAAACAAGGTACCCTATTTTTCAATTCCGATTCAACTTCTGTCCAAAAACAAGGTACCTGTTTATCAATAAAAAGTCAGAAAACCAAAGAAAGAAAATTAAAGCAATTGAGTAGGTCCCGGTCATATTTAACTGTTCATTTACTTTTAAATATCTCTATATAGTAGAAAAAGAAATTACAAGAGAACTTACAAATAAATTTTGTGAATCAAATTTAGAAACAAACTTTTAAAACATTCCAAACCATACAAGATCACTTATTTTGATTCAAGATTAGTGAAAGAGAAGTAAAAAGAGCATTTGCAAGATTTAGTAAATATCTCAATCTTAGCCTAGTGCTCATAAGCAAAGTATTGATCCCACAATTGTAATTGAGCCAAATGCCTGTAATGGAAAAATTCCTCTATTTTTCCTTTCTCTGACGAGCAACCATTGTGGGAAGGTATATAATTATACCAACTTGAATAGAATCAAAACTCAATTTAATACAAGTAATCTAAATAGTTCACACCATTTCTATAGAGTCAAACACCAATCAAAATCCACAACTATGGAAACCATTAACCACAGATTAACACTCAATCTAATAGCTATATAAAGCAAAATATAAATTGTGGGAATAGGAAAAGATTGCCTTATTGTAGGCTTGGATAACCTTGTATGTCTCATAAGTAAATCACACATGTTAGAAGCCAAAACTAGGGATCTACAAGTTAGGTAATTGCATTGCATAGATGAACAAAATGAAGTTTGCCGGTGTTGATAATGTTTGAAAAATAGAATTTGAGAATTTTTTTTTTGTCTTGATTAAATGTAAACAATTTCATGAAATTCACTATAATTCAGAAGTTGGTAAACAAATTAGTTCATATTTCAGAAGAACTCAAAATCAAATTAAAGCATCCAATTCTAAAATTAAGTCCAAAGTAAACCTTGCACTTACAACAAGTAAACAACTTTACAAACTAAATTTGACCCCAATCTCCCACTCCTCTAAAATCCTCAATTTATAGGAAATTTGGGAAAAAAGGAAACAAGAGATAGAAGAAAAAAGCAAGATTGCAATAACACCTAGCCCCATGCCTTATAAATGATTCTAAGAGAAAAAAAAGTGGAAGAAAGAACATACTCAAAATATAAATTAAAAAAAAATGAATAGATCACCGATTATGAGAAATCAAGAACACCTAGCCCTATGCCTTATCACCAGAAATACGAGATGACGAGAATGCCAGAGAAATCAAGAAAAAGGAAAAGCTAGGGAAACTAGAGAAAAAATAAAAGAAAAAAAGAAAAATCAGTTACCTAAGATGAACCGATTTCGGTGATCTGACGGAAATGAATAGACCACCAATTACGAGAAGTAGTTGCTGTAGTGGTGGATGGCAGGAAAGGAATTGGCAGCTGCTGTGTGTTGAGAGGAAGATAAAAGAGAGGAGGTTGGAAGTGGAAGTGTAGGAAGAAAAATTAAGTTTTGTTTGTTTTATTTTTTTGGGCTGGGTCGGCTCGAATTTGGGTTAGGCAAGTCGAGTAAAAAAATTCGATTCATAGGTTAAGTACCATAAGATAAATAATCTGAACCGAACCGAAATAAACCAATTTTCTATTTCTAGTACCGGAACCAAACCTAAATAAATTGATTCTGGTTTAGGAACCAAATCGCCTGGTTCGGTTCCATAAGGTTCCGGGTTAACCCGGAACCTTTAAACACCCCTAATAGTATCCATAACACATTAAAGAAGATAAGTAATATTACAACTAGAATGGTTCCTGCTTAGAGATGTCTCCTCTAAGAAATGAAAAATTAGAAGACTGAGTGTACAAGCATTATATTCTCAGTTCAGGTCGGATTTCTCTTTGAAATGTTATCAGCTTTTACAATAGTCAAGTTCTGTAAATTAAACTAAGTATAGAGTGCTAAGAGTGAAAGAAAACCAAAGCAACTCAAAGATTTATATATAAGTCAAAAGTATTCTATTAATAAATGTACAAAGTTCATTACATTCTTCATAAAAAAAAAAAAAAAGAGAGAGAGAAGAAAAAACTAAGTCTTTATTCAAGAAGTTAGGTCAGTTGAAGGACTGGTCAGATCAGAAGAAGCAACATCCATCGGCTTGGCAGGAGTGGCTTCAATTGGCTTAGCAGAATGAACTTCCACTAGCTGAATAGGGGGAACAAAAGCCGTCTTTAGATTGGGGTAAGCATCTCTTTCAAGGAGATGGTTAGTTTTCATCAAGGCGAAGAGGCGTTTATCCTAGGGTCTCATATAACCAAGTCAGATCTAAATGTGGATATTGACCTTGGAACGTCTCACAAGTTAGGTTAATTTCTTCATTAGCCTGTTTAAGGATAAGATCATCAAATACCCCTTCAGCCTCTTCAAGCTTCCTAGCGAAGAGCGCATATCTCTTCTTTTCAGCCTCTATGCATTGTTCTAGTGCCTGACACTTCTCTTGAACTCTCGATGAAGTCTCTCGCATTCCCCCTTCTACTCATTCAAGTTAAATTTGAGGGTGCTTAGCCTTCTGCTGGATTCGACCTGAGAAGACTCCACTGTAGCTACCTTGACTTAAAGCTCTTCCATCTCTCTAGCCCACATTGCCTTCTTATATTCAAACTTAGTCCTTTCTAAGACCAAGTCTTGCTCCGCCTTATCAGCCCTCTTATTAGACTCCGAATCCCTCAAGGAAGAGTCCTCAAGGATGTCTCGATACACTACGACTGCATATTGAAGTTGAATCAATCAACATAAAATAAATTAGCAGTTAAAAGTAAAAGGAATATCTTCTCTTCCAAAAATAAAATGAAGAATAACTCACTCGACTCAATCACCTTTGAATATCTGAGATTGATCTCCGTGACCTGTTGGTTAATGCAAAAGAGGAAATGGGTGAAGAATTCCCTTTTATCCTTAAGAAGGTCTTCTAAGAGAAGTTGAGGCATCTCGGTGAACTCCTTAGCTCTCTGACTAGATAACCTTTTCTACTGTCTCGGTTCATCACCCTTTGCTATTGCAACAACTTTTCTCTTGCCTTTCTCTTAATCCACCTTAGGGGTAGGATGAGGTGATAAATCACCTCGGATCACAACTCCTTGATTAGGAGTTGGAACTGTACCGAAACTAGATGACCCAATAATGCTAGAGGGAGAAGATGCTCCAGCAGAGCCCTTGGAAGACCTAGCCCCAATCTTTGGAGCTTAGGGGGCTTTCTCAGCCTTTTTTTCTTTGCCAGTTGCCTCAGCACCTTAGGAGGGTTTGGTGGAGACTTTCTTGAGGCCATATCTCTTGGAAAATGGTGATACTAAGATCAGATAAAATAATTCAACACACACAAGAGAAGAAGAAAAAGATGTTTACTAGTTTGGGCCTTCTCAGAAGCCAATTGGCCCTTAGACACTCAAAAATCTACAAAACCTAATGAAATCAAGTCAGCATCTGAGATAAGAGATCTCTGGCTAGATGTTGAAGACCTAGCCATCTCAACCCTCTACAGCATTTGAGTATTCAACTTAGGTAACTCACTCTAGAAGGTTGTATCCCCAAACAATCTGGGTACCTAGATGTCATTGTTGGAGTTCAAATCACCACCAACGAAGAACCACTTATTCTTCCAGTCCTTATTGTAAGATGGGTTGCCCATTATAAGATTATGTTGTTTGAGTTGGGTTGAACGTAATATCATCTTAGGTTCTTTATTTGATTATTCTTTAATACTTAATTTCTTCAATTGAGGGGACATAATTGGAGGTTTAATTCCACAAGACAAACAAACTCGACCAAATTTTGCAATTATTCAGGTTCAATTGATAGGGGGCAATGCTAAAGGATTCAAAGATTTGGGTAAAATAATCATGAAGAATAAGTCTAACCCCAAGGTGAAATAATTCCTTATTAAAGGAAATTTCACCATCGGAAGGACAGCTAAGAAGCTTATTCTCCTCAAGAACCCTAAGATAAATCGCCTCAAGAATACTGTAACACTAGGTATAAGTTTCTAAGTCTGCTTCATAAGGCGTGAAGCCCCTTGTTTCTAGGATAGAAGGAGGAACCAAGACGATGATTGGTTTTTCTTCGGAGTTATTTCCCCTTTAAGCAGACTCGTTATCACTTGAAACAAAACTCATCTCTGTTAACAAGGGAGAAAAACACAAAATCAAGATTAGCTCTAAATCATCAACAACTCGCGAAATGTTTACCTTAGGTCTCTAACCCTAGAAAGCTATCTAGTATATACCTCAATCAATCAAAAATACCAAAAATCTAACAAAAATAAAGAGTTACAAGGAACAACAGAGACTTATTAATTTTGGTTGAGGAAGAAGAGGAGCTTAGACAAATAATCCTTACTTAAAGTTCGAAGTCTTATTTCTATCGAGAATGCTTATAATAAGAAGGAAGTGCAGTATGGAATGAAGATGAAGGGAATGAAAGAATGAAAGAAGAAGGTATTTAATGGAGTAGAGGAACCCCAATCTTTGATATAAAGAATAAATCAAGGGACGAGATGAAGCCACATTAGATAAGAAGTTAGAGAATTATCCTCATAAATGTGAAGGGAGGTGGCAATCATGAAGGTTTAGAAGATCTTTTAGGACCTAAAATGATGTGATCTGTTAAACCAATAGGGAATTGCCACGTGGATAAAAGCTTGTGAATTTCAAGTTGAATATTTAAGTTTGGCTGACAAGCATGTCTTTTCAAATCCAAATTTTAGTTTTTGTCAAAACAATTATTTATTACTAAAACTAGAGGGCTTGATGTTAGGGATACAGTCTGAGACGTAAGTAAAGCTCAATAGATTGTGGGCCCAAAACAAGATACTATGAAGAATGAAAGAAGGGCCTGAAGCCCTGCTCGATCCAAAAGACACTATCTAAGGGATAATAAGAACTTCAGGCATAGTAAGGGTCGAAACCTCTTGAGGTTAGATAAAGACCTTGCAGATACATTACACAACTTGAGCTCACCTCGGGTAAATGAAGAAGTTTCAAGTAAAAACTTTCAAGACTTCTTAACAATTGTATATCAACAAAGGATTCATTCTCTTTTCATTACCTTTTTAGATTATTCTATAATAAGGATCCTTAGTCTGGTAGATGTATTCTGAAAGTAGGGCTTATTCTATAATAAGAATTCTATGCCTGATAGATGTATTATGCAATAAAGGTTCAAAATCCCATAAAATCCAAAAAATCGATGCTTAAAAAGTATAATCTTTGTGATTCTTGGAATCAGAATACGATTAAGATTATTATTTCCAGATTCCTTAAAATTTTACTAAAATTGAGAGACTTAAAGTAACCTATAAAAAGAAACTAATGATAACCAGGTACGCATGATGAAATAATCCTAGAGCATACATACAATCTGTCGTAGTTTTTCTCATTGAGTTCTCTCTCTAAAAAATAATTACAAGTAAAACCCTAATTTAAGTATTAGAAAGTTTTTGTCGGACCACCGGCTTTTTACCCCCTTTATTCCTGTAATAGTTTCAAGTTGAGCGATATTTAATCAAGAGGAGAAGATTAGTGCTGGTGAATTGAATTCAAAGAAGGATTTTTTGCTACATCAACAATTATTAATTTAATTTTTTTAATTATGTGTATATATATATATAAATCATTAAATTGAATGACATGAATAATTGAAAATTTTGTGTTAATATTTTAAATTAAAATTGTAATAAGTTTCATTGTCTCCGATTCCAATTTTAATTTGCATGGAATTCTACTATTATTAAGGCTAAAATCATGGTATACCAATTACTAAATACCCTAGCTACTTTATGTATTAAACTATTATAGTGGCTATATGATATATAAGTATTTGGTGTAACTTAATGGCTTCTAATTAAAATAATATAAACATTGACTAATATGTTAAAAAATGCATAAATTACAGTCCATTATAAATTAGGATTTTTCTAATATTAATTAATGTTTTATCATTAGGCTAAGTACACTGAACTGGATAAATTTCCTTTTTTTTTCCTAGCCCTATAAACTAGTACACCTTTGGGACTAATTGATTTTGTATATTTTGATTGCAATTTAATTTTATTGCAAGGAAAAAGTGGGGTTGGGAAAAGATTCCTTGTTATCTTTCTCTCATCACCTTTAACTAAGTTACAAATAATTTAAATACTAGACTTAGTCCTCACAAGTAAAATATCATTCTAATTTAAAAATTATATATATTATAACTTTAACATTAGATATTTAAAAACAACGCTTAACGTTATTTATTTGATAATAATTAGATGTATATAAACATTAATACAATATTCAAGTTGCCAGTACAGTTAGAAGTTATATAAAGCACAAGAAACACCTACACCGATTCACTGCAAAGAATAACAACACTCTAGCAATAACACACTCTCATCAGGACAACTCCTCACAATCTCATTTATAATTAGTGCCACAAACAAAAGCCATCCCAAACAAAGAAATTCATAATGAGAATAAAATTTTGCTTTTGAAACCTCATTCAATTGACAAAGAACATGAAGTAGAACCTCACTATAAATAACCAACCTTACAAAAATATCATATAAACACTCATCCCATTTCCATGGTGACTAGATCAAATATTGATATTCACAATCCAAAATACACTTGACTTAGAAGAATAATAGATGCTGAAATTGTTCCCAACAATACTGAAGAAGCCTTTGGAGATGATAGATGGAGGCAAGCCATTGTGAAAGAATATAAAGCCTTATTGAAAAGTAAAACTTGATATTTAGTTCTATATACACCAAATACAAAGATTGTGGAAAATATATGGGTTTATAAAATCAAATATAGACCTAATGGATCTATGGCAAGGTATCAGGTCAGGTTGGTTGCCTGCTATCATCAAACCATTGATATCGATTACATATAGAATTTCAGCCTTGTAGTAAGTTCTGCAACAGTGAGAATGATCCTAAATATTAATATTTTATATGGTCGGGCCATTAAGCAAGTCGATGTGAACAATACTTTTTTGAATATGGAATTCACAAAAGAAAGTTTCCACATGACCTAGTTTGAAGGTTTAAAAGACAAAAAGCACCCACACTTCATCCACAAACTCAACAAGGCCTTGTATAACCTCAAACAAGCTCCTAAAGCTTAGTATGAAAAACTGAAGAGAGCCTTAGTGAAATGAAATTATTTAAATATAAAATTAGATATCTTACTCTTCCTTTTGCAAGAAAATGATGATTTGGTGATATTATTTGTCTATGTGGATAACATTTATATAACAAGAAAGAAGAAAAGTTTGGTGGATAGAATTATTAAAATTTTGAATGACAGCTTCTCCCTCAAGGTTTTGGGCTCATTGAGTTACTCATTTGGAATGCAAGTGACGGAATGCATTTATGCCAAAACAAGTTTATCTAAGACTAGCTTAAGAAGACTAGAATGGAGAATTGCAAGGAGAATCCAACACCAATGAGCACAAGTGAGAAGTTATCAAAAGATGTTGGAAGTGACTTTCAAGACACAATAATTTATAGAAGAATCATTGGAGCCTTGCAGTATGTAACCCTCAGCAAACCTGAAATAACCTACAGCGTTAACAAGCTCAGCCAATTTATGGAGAATTCGAGACAACCTTAGTACACTGGTGTTAGAATTAAACTAACTAGGTTTATTAGTTCGGGCTGGGCAAGTGATGCTGACGACGGAAGGTCTGTAAGTGGCTATAATATATTTCTTGGTGGAAACTTGGTCTCATGGAGTTTAAAAAACATAAAGGGGTGGCAAGGTCCTGCACATAACAAGAGTATAGGTCTCTAACTTTAACTAAACTTAGGTAGTTTGGCTAAGCTCTTTGCTATCTAAATTAAACATGAAGCACGTCCAGAAACCAATAATTTAGTGTGACAACATTAGTGCAACTTCATTGGCTGCAAGTGGCTATTTTCCACGGTAGATCAAAATATATTCAAATAGATATGGATTATATCAGAGCAAAAATTGATGTTGGAGAACATGAAGTGAGATATGTTCTAAGACTCTAAAGACCAGTGTACTGCCAGATAGAAGAGCTTGCAGAGGGATGTTGAAAACAATGCAGGAATTTTAGTTTATCTTTAGCTATCTTTGCTTTTGCATTTTGCAGTAAAGTAAAACAGAGTAAATTCACGAAGTTGAGTTATGTTTTGCCTTTAACAACTATAAATAGTACATGACACCTCATAAAAGACACCTTATCATAGTGAGCTACAACTCTTTTATTCTTCATAGGGTTTCCTTATGCTTTTGGACATGTATATATACCAATCATTGTAATAAGAAAAGGTGTTGAATGAAGAAATCTTCACCTAGTTTGTTGGTTGATATCCTTGGTTTTATTATTTGGCTAACAGACAAGAAGAAAACTCAAAGAATTTTTAGATTCTATCAACTTTTCATTCATTTTTTATCCGATGGTAATGTCGAGAGAAGAATATTTTGATGAGACAAAAAATGGTGATACCCTGATAGCTAATTGTATGATCCACCAGTTTCTCATTAGTGAAAACTTTCCTAAATAGTATGACCTAATTATCACCAAAACTTATAGTTTTAGTAGGAAGAATTTGTTTAATTTTATTAAAATTCCAACGATGTCCTTTGTAGAATTCTTCTCTGAGGCCCTAAAATTTACTACAATTTCTTATTCTCTTTCAAGTGACTTTCTGGGGAAATATCAAGGAGAATTAAGACAAATAGAAAAAGAAAATTAAGGGATACGGATTTTAGACAGTCTGAAATAATTTCATATTGGAAATAAAGAGAGAATTGAATGGGCAGATGGGTTTGCTTTTTGTGAAAATTCAAGCCAATGACACTGGGTTCTTGCAATATTTCTCAAGCAAAGTCGGTATTTTGTTTAATTGGGGACATTGTGTGCAATATGAGAAATGCAGGTTGGCCTTGTGCTGAAAATCAAGTATGTAACCGTCGCCACGACGATTCTTATATTAAGTTGAGTGACTTTGCAGATCCCAACTTTTACGGGTAGCAGTTCTTTGTAAGTCGTCTCATTCACAACAAGGATCACAAAAACGTCATCGATACTGATCTTATAGTCAACATGGTGCCTACTCTGAATCAATTAATAAGAACTCATAGCTAGAATTTACCCTTAACTTAGGACCGTAACATAGGATATTAGTGTCCAATTTTGGTGCTGGTCAGTTTCTCAGTTCTAGCTTGCAACCATATTTCAAGTATATATAGGAAGCGCTTGCATGTTGATGCTGCCTTCTAAATTATACATTTGAAGAGATAATTTACATTTTACTAGTTTTTTTTCTTTTGAAAATAATATATCATTCCATTCAACATAAACCATTGGAACAACACATCCATGATATATATCGGGATCAAATTATATACAATCCATTGCAGTACAAAATCAATTAAGCCATTCCACACACTGAAGTACAGAAAGAAAAATTGGAGCTCCACCAGGATTTTTTTCCTTAACTCTTTTAGATTACTCTCAACTACCAAAATTGGCTCTTTTGATTGATATAGTAACGGATCTTCTACAATTGATTTCTTACAGTGTAAAATCTCCCAATATGAGTCTTGATGTCTTCAATTATAAAAAAGAAAATACACGAAAACATAAACAACTAACAGACCCACCAAAACCCTACAAATTAAGGTCTGAGTGAAAAATAACCACTATAGAAATAAGTCCAAGTAGTGACATGTCTTTATTAAAAAAAAAAAAAAGTTTACGAGTTGAACATTAAAAGGATTCATTGAACATATTTGCCCTTACAAGTGGCAGGTATTTATCTATCTATTTGTATTTATATACTAGAAATATTTGAAAATTAATAATTTAAGAAAAATTAAATAATCATTATATACTACCATTTGAAATATGTATGTAAATTATTTATAGTAGAATGAACTAATAATATAGTGAAAAAATTATATTAATTAATTAAAGATTAATTTAAGCTTTTCTTTATTAATAACATAATTTATTTAACAATATCAAATAAGTTCTTGACTCTATTCTTATTAAAATAACTAAAATATCTTTTTGTTTAATTTATATATACTTAAATACCTTTATATTATTACAGTAAAAAAAAATTAATATTATAAGAGTAAGTTGGTTATTTAATTATGGGTCATAGTTAGAGATTTATTTGATATAAATGAAAAGGTTATATCCTAACATAAAAACATGTAAAACTACAGGGATCAGAATGTTATTACGGCAACTAAATTCCATGGATAAGAACAAACAAGAACTTATAAAA
>JAXCLQ010070798.1:44418-68732 GCA_035584115.1 Cedrela odorata
TATTATCCGGAGATGTGGTGGCACTGAAGCAAATTTATCTCCATAAACTCAACAAGCACCTGAAAAGTTGCTTAGATTGTGAGCTGAATTTCCTCTCCTCTGTCAATCACCCCAATATAATCCGTCTTTACGAAGTCTTCCAGGTTGTCCTTTCTGTGGAAATTTCTGATTTTTAGTTGCCTGTTCAGTTTGTTGAATTTGAGTTTTAAGTGATTTTTGAAATACTCTTTTTTTGTGTTTTTTGATTTGGGTATGTAATTTTGTATTTTTTTGGTTTAATTCTTTGATTCTGATTATTAGGCGGTTTGTGGCATACCCATTTCGTGTTCCTAGAATAGGAAATCCTTTTCGTTGATTTTGAGATGGGTTTGTTCTGAATTAGCTCCATAAGTTGTTTACTGCTTGCTCTTTGCTATTTGTAAAATTTAGGCGATGTGCTGCAGACTAAGTTTTCTGCTTTGTGAAATGGAGATTAAAATTTTGTTGATGGTAGTTTGTGCTTCCCTAGTTTGTTTATAGTGTCTTTTTAGCTTTAGAGATACCAATTATGCACCAGCAGTGAAGAGGGCAAAATGCTGGTGAAAGATAGATTGGTCTAAACTTGCATGTTCTTTCGTTTCTTTGCTTTCATTTTGTGGATCCAATTAGGGTAACTGAATACTAGCCATTTGTATATGCACTTGATATGTGAAGTTTTTTATGGAAAATTCTTCACGTTAATTGCTTGCCCAAATTGTTAATTTTGTTTTCTCTAGAAGTGCTTGTGGCATTCCCATTAATCATGCCCATTTAATTGCACACCGTTTCAACACCTTGAGCTGGTGATTTTCTTGTTTTGAGTGAGGTCTACTTTTGATCTATTTTATTAATATTTATTTGCCAATTGCTTGCATAAATTGTAACTTCCAACTGTTAGGGGTTCTATCATTTATCTATTGTTTGTGTTTGCACACACATGATTGTTTGCCAGATTCTACTTCCAAAAGGAATAAGGTTGCCAAATCTACAGAAAATTTGATAGGTAAAAGAAAAGATAAGGGATTATTTCGCTGACATTATTGATCCTTCCCTCAGTAGGGCAGACTTTCATCCATGGAAGTGCTGTGTGCACTTTCTTTGTGTTAGATTATCAGAAACTGTTTTGTTTGGAATTTACAGAAGGACTATGTAACGATGATTTGTAACTCTATGATCTTGATTTGGCATACCATCCCCTCACATACAAAGAAACGTATATGAGTTCATCAAATGATTATTCTTATCCACTGATAAATATTTAAAATGTGTTGTGTTTTGATTGTTGCCTGATTGGTGACAACCTGTTATCTAGAAAGAGATCATTAAATAAAGAACTACTATAGAATCTTAGATCGAATCGCATAAATATAAATCCTAAAATCATCAAGATTTAGATGTTACCCTGGATGGAGTGGAATGATAAAAATCATGTGGCTTACCCCATATAGATGGGATTAAGAATTGGTGAGTTGAAGACACCAATGATAATCCTTCTGACAGTTTTCTGTTCTCCAAAATTGAAGTATTTGCTGTGGTTATTTTCATAGAAGATCTGATGTATTTATTTATACCTAAAGACTACTCAAAACAATTTCCTCTCAAGCTTGTTGCCATGGTTTTTATAAATCATTTATGCGATGCCTGTCTTATTAATTTGACAAGTAGAAGTTAATGGCCTTCGTCCTCAGGCTGAAATGTGTATATTTCTCGTGGTTGAGTTTTGTGCTGGAGGAAACCTGTCATCTTATATTCGGCAGCATGGGAGAGTTTCAGAGCAGACTGCCAGAAAATTTCTTCAGCAGCTTGGTAGCTCATTATTAGCTTTTAGTCCATAGTGGTGCAAGTTTTTTGCACTTATTGCTTCTGCTTTTGAAGCTAGATATAAACCATGCAACTGAATCCTTGTTGCAGGAGCTGGTTTGGAAATTCTACACTCTCATCACATCATTCATAGAGACTTGAAACCAGAGGTATCAGAACATTTACACTTGTGCACACAACAACATTGCCTTGTTACGTGTTGAATTTTTGACCTATTTGGCAATTCTTGTTCAGCTAAATGGTTCCTAGGATATGGACAATGTGATATACCTCCGGTAGTTTTCTCGTTAGCTCTTGCAGTTTGTTCAACAACCAGCTGCAGCATGCTACCCTCCACTCTTATTACTTCTTTCCCTGTAATGCCATTAGGATTTCTTGCTATGCCATAAAGTAATATAATATGACCAATTAATTGCTATTTGCTACTATTTGCTAGTCGTATCTTGTAAATTTCAAAAACATATTTCACTTGTTTATAGTGATTGTATACTCACTAATCTAATATTCTTCTTTTCCACCTAGGTTTTGCACTTGAAATATATATATATATATATATAGAGAGAGAGAGAGAGAGAGAGAGAGATTATAAGGTTTTAAACTGACTGAAGCCGATGCTTCTGGTAGAGCAGAACATTCTACTATCTGGGCTAGATGGTGATGTGGTGCTCAAGATAGCTGATTTTGGTCTTTCAAGGTAAACTGTAGTATAAGGAAACCAATTTAGTGGCTGAGGATAGTTCACAGGTTTGACAATGTCCTTGCAGAACATTTAATACAGTTTGGGCTTTTTTTTCTTTACTTTGTTTTTTCTTTTAATGATGCAAAGAATATGCAGTAGTTCCATTGTAGAAAAATCTGGTAACTTAGTTCATATTTTAAACAGTATTCTGCATCCCGGCAAGTATGCTGAGAAAGTATGTGGAACCCCATTATACATGGCTCCTGAAGTTCTTCAATTTCAAAGATATGATGACAAGGTGAGATTTTTCCCCCTTTAAGTTCCATTGCTGTTCTATTAGAATGCTATGGAAATGTACTGAAAAGTTTAAAACTTATTTGTAGGTTGACATGTGGAGTGTTGGTGCAATTCTTTTCGAGATTCTTAATGGTTACCCGCCTTTTTTTGGTAGGAACAATGTCCAGGTAGCTTATTTTCCAAAATTAAGTGTCGTTATGGTGAACTAGCTTGAATCTATGTTAATAAATATTGTTTTCTCAGTTGCTGCAGAACATTAAAACGTGTAAGCATCTTCCATTCTCTCCACTTATTCTGCCTGGTTTGCATTCAGATTGCCTTCATCTGTGTATAAAGCTACTTTCTGCAGATCCAGGTTTCACATTCTCTTGATATCAGCTTCATATATTACTTAATACCCTTCACCAAAGAACTTTGTGTTTCTTCACTGTCATTGGAGTTGTCACTTGGTGTTTTCTCTATCTGCTGCAGTGGATCGTTTGTCCTTCAACGAATTCTTTCAGCATAGTTTCTTGAGGGGGAAAGAAAGAAACTAGGAGCATCTTTTGGCATCCCTCAACTGTGACTTCCGTTGCGTATTGAGTTCAAGATCTGCTTTGATACCTGTCTGCTACTACTACCATCACAATAACTTTCATATTGCACTGATTAATTCTCAGGAATATTTTGACCTCATATACATCGACATCAATCAAGGTTTTCTTCATTGTATCCATCGGGAAATATTCATAATTTATTTTCTCATGTAGCGCATAATCTTGAACTTATGAAGAGAAATTCAGTTATTATTACTGACTTTCAATCTAACGTGTTAAGAAACAAGGTTTTCCCTTGGGTTTTATTCTTTCTCACCAGAAAGCAAGGGGCATCTGCAACTTGTGAGAGGTTTTTCCGCTGTAAATTGTTCATTGTACAGATGTTTTAAGTGTACATGTATTGTTAAAGTGTACAAGAATGGCTACTCATTTGTTTTATGAATTCTCTTTGGTGACTGCATCTATGCGTTATTGCTTTCGTTGGAATGCAAATGTATTCGTTTCGTAGTTTTATTGGATAGGTCTACTACACGTGCTGTATTCAAGACTTCAATAGCATGTTGAAATGGAAATACACAACATAGAACATAAATGAAGCTACAATTCTCTGCGAGCTTTTACCCTGAGGACGCAGTGGGGCAAGGAGGAATCGAAATGTCAGTAATTCCTTCTATCATCATCACTACACTCTTCATAGAGGGACGAAGCGCAGGTTCATCTTGAACGCACCAGAGCCCTACCTTTATCATGTTTTCTAAAGACTTCCTTTCTACTTCTTCGTCATGGACAAGTTTATTCAACTCTCCCTCAATGAAGCACCTATAAACCCAGTTGGTAAGATCGATTTCTTCTGGTTTTGATGGATCAATCTCCATGTTTCTTCTGCAGCAAACAATTTCCAGAAGCACTACTCCATAACTGTAAATATCTGCTTTCACTGATATTGGAGTATTCTTGTACCATTCTGGCGCCAAGTAACCTCTTGTCCCTCTGATCAATGTGAAAGTCCTTGTTTGTTCTGGCATCAACAACTTTGCCAGCCCGAAGTCAGAGATCTTAGCTGTCCAAAATTCATCCATCAGAATGTTCTGAGGTTTTATATCACAGTGAATAATAGCCGCTTCACACTCCTCATGGAGATAGACAATTCCTCTGGCAACATCTAATGCAATTCTCACTCTCTCGTTCCAATGGGGGGATCTTTCAACTCCACGAAAGATGAGATCTGCAAGTGAGCCATTGCTCATATATTCATATACCAGAAGCCTCTTGGAATCCTCTGCACAGTAACCTAGTAACCGAACTAAGTTTTTGTGATGTGTTCTGCCAATTACATGCATCTCTGATCGGAATTCGCTTTCTCCATCCTTGACCATTTTCTCCAGACGCTTCACAGCAACGAGCTTTTCACCTTTGTATAAGGCTCCTTTATATACTGCTCCAAAAGAGCCCTTGCCCAACTCCTCTTTGAATCCGTTGGTTGCTTTCTTTAGCTCATTATAAGAAAATGATCGCAGATTTAACTCATTGGTCAAACCTAAGCTTCCTGTTTCCAGCAGCCATTGGTATCTAACAACTCGGCACCTGAAAATGAAAAAGCCAGAGATTGCAAGGAAAATACAAGAACATGTAATGAAGCATATAGTCATGACCAGAATTACTATTATTGCCCTCTTGCTCGTGATACTGACTGCTAGCGGTTCTGGTGGAAAGACATTACCATAATCATTGTGGTCGCTTGTGATATTTCTTTTGCCTGTCTTGAAATAAGCTATGGACGAGGATGACTCTCCTTGATCTCTCCGAGCAGATTTAAGTGGAAGCTTATGTTTCGTGCAATAACGTTCTGATTCGTGCAACACTGCATCACAATCACAGTCTTCCAAACAGGATCTTTTGCAATCTTCTTCAAGCATAGATGCTTTGAAATATGGATAATCATCCCATGTCATCTTCTCCATAGAGGTCATATTGTATAATTCTGTATTTGTATTCATACCTTTGCATCTTTCTTCGATGAAGTTACTCTGACATCCACTGGACATTTGGCCAGGATCAACAAAATCCGTTCCAGGAAGACAACGGCATCTGGGTTGATCATCATACAATGTGCAATAGCTATTCAAACCACAGAAAGTCTTTACAAGACACATATCCTCTGGTTTTTTCCATTTGACTGATGTGTTGTAAACACCTTCAACGACAGAGCCATGGGAATACAAACGAAGAATACCGTCATGGCCTAGTGTTAACCGGTAGATGATTGAGCTGCTGTCAACCTGGAAAGATGGGTCAGAGTACAAAATAGAGGGAGAAGTGTCGTTGCTTTGGAGAATTAGTTTTCCGGTATTATTTAGATATAGATGAAGCTGTCCTTCGCGGTAAGTGTTACTGGCCCAGTAAGCCTCCCTTGATTCGTCTAGAGTGTTTGTGGGATACATAACAAGATTTCCATCACCTTGCATATTCAGACGAAACCTTCCAGTCTTGCTAGTGGTTTCGTTTACCCTGGAAAGTAATTCTTGCCCTGCATATAGATTCTGTCCTCCCAATAGTGTATCAGTCGGAAAGTTGAAACTCGACCAAATGATATTTGAGCTGTTGTTGTAGAGAACAAAGTTACCAGAATCAAGCATGGAAGCAGAAGAAACAGGCTCTAAGGTATCGGCAATGAGTTTATATTTGCTTTCCTCGGTTCTCAGAATGAGATTACCATCCATCGTTAATGTCAGGGTAACATTTGATGACACAGGTGGATCATCTCGATTTGCAGTCCAAACAATTGTAATCTCGGGATAAGTGGCTAACCAGATTCCGACTACGAAGCCAGCCTCTTGTTGGTAGAAACCAAATTGAAATCGGCCAGAAGATGATTGCCATGAAATTGGTTGCTTGGAAGGTGACAGTGAAGAGCCAGGGATTATTGACTTCAATTGGTGGGATGGTTGTTGTTGAGCAGCAATAATTTCAAAGATGGTGAAGAGTAATATTAAAACGGTACAACCAGAAGCCATTCGAGGAAGTGAGGCAATTAAATGATTTAATTTCCTTATCTTCAGTTCATTAAGGTTTCTCATTGAAAAAGAAAATAATATTGATATGGGTTTGAAGCCAATATCAAACTTCCCTTGATTTGAAGTTTCACCATTAATTGCACGGCGATTAATGACGTTGTAATTTCAAATTGCTAGACTTACTCTACAGACAGATGAGTGATGCATTGACTAACTTGCTTATTGTGAACATCATAGATATTTTGTCTTCATTTGCGGACCACAAAAATTGAAGAAAATTCAAAAGCTAACATGTAGCCATTGCCATCATGGTCTGATTCATCACAGTTTGATTTATGATTCCATTAATGGAGCTATGGATTCAACTGGTGAGATATTTTTTCAACGATATACAGTAGCAGATAACTGAAATCTTGCTCACATAATTGCGATTTTTTTAATATATATTTATATATCATTTATAAAAACTAGGGGAGTCACATCACATTGTCTGTATGCTTAATAATTGAAGACGTAACTGCAAAAAAAAAAAAAACCATGGAAATTTAAGTTCACAAGTAGATTTTCTTTTTTGTGATAAGATGATGTTATGCAGTCGTCATCACAGTCTGTTGTTACTCACACTATCAGTTACAAATTACAAGTGCTAAAAAGTTTTTTAAAAAAATTAAAAATGGCAAAACAATTTATTTTTGTGAATTTTCTTTAGTTATTTTGTGGATTGTACTTCAAAATGCCAAATACATGGTGAACATGAAAACATCTTCTTATATGAAGACATCCTTGTTGACATAGTAAATAGCATTCATAATAATTTTATACAAAATTGTTATAAAATAAGAAAATGTTAAAACAGCTGTACCAAAGTTATTAGTATTTCGGAAATTAAGTGATAACAGAAGGAATTGGAAATGGAGAGAGTGGTACATCCATACTTCCTTCCAGCATCAAGATCGCATTTTTCATGGAAGGGCGAAGACTTGGATCATCTTGAATACACAACAGCCCGACTTTAACCATCCTTTGCAGTGTTCTCATGTCTACTTCTTCTTTCTCCCCAACAAGTTTGTTTAATTCTCGAGAAACAAGACAGTTATAAACCCAAGTCGAAAGAAGCACTTCGTCTGGAGTTGAAACATTCACCTCAAAATTGCTTCTGCAGCATACAATCTCCAACAACACAACTCCGAAACTATAAACATCTGATTTCACTGTTATTAGGCCACTGTTTTGCCATTCTGGTGCCATGTAACCTCTACTCCCTTTCACCCCAGCTACAATTCCCGTTTGATTTGGCATCAACAGCTTCGCTAACCCGAAATCGGAGATCTTAGCATTCCAAGAATCGTCTATAAGTATGTTTCGGAGCTTAATGTCGCAGTGAATTATTTGGACCTCACATTCATCATGGAGATAAAATATCCCTCTTGCGACATCCAGTGCGATTTTTACTCTTTCTCTCCAAGGAGGACGTCTTTCAATGTCAAACAAGAGATTTTCAAGAGAACCTTTACTCATGAATTCATAAACTAGGAGTTTTTTGGAGTTCTGCAAGCAAAAGCCAAGCAAACGAATCAAGTTTCTGTGATGAGTTCGGCGAACTGCAGTCATTTCTGCTTGGAACTTTCTTTCTCCTTCTTCCACAGGATTTTCTAACCGCTTTACTGCAACAAACTTATCACCCTCGGATATAACCCCTTTGTAAACTGCCCCAAAACGACCTCTTCCCAACTCTTCTTGAAACCCATTTGTGGCTTGCTCCAGCTCGTTGTATGAAAATGATTGTAGAGTGAATGCTTGCGTTAGAACTTGATTAGAATTTCCTCGAAGCTTTTGATATCTATTTACTCGAAGCTTGTATACAAGTAAACTAGAAATCAATATGAGAAAACACAAGAACGTGATACAACTCAAAGAAGTTGCGAGAACTGCAATAAGTTTTTTCTTGTTATCAGCCACAACTCTTTTCTGCGGAATCGGTGGGGCAATTCGTGGAATACTAAGATTGGCGTTTCCCGAACTCCACTTGATGAAGACCGTATCTGACACATTTTGATCTTTCATACCATAAAGAAGTGGAAGTTTTAGTTTTCTGCAAGTTCCGTCCAAATAAGAAGCTGCTGCACAATAGCAGTCATGTAGACACAACTTGCTGCAATGTTCCTTCATCACCGATAATAATTGAGCGTAAGGATAGCCTCCCAGCATTGTATTCTCCAAATTAGTAATGTTGTAAAACTCTGCTTGCTCCTTCCTTTTACAGCCTTCTTCATCACTGAAGTTCTTGTAACAGCCCAGAAACTTTATATCAGGGTTGATAAAATCGAAACCAGGAAAGCAATGACAATCAGCTTTGTTACTGATGTTTGAAGAAGTAGAACAGAAGCTATTGACCCCACAGAAACCTTTCACCTTACACTGTTTCTGTAATACAGACCACTCAATGATCATGTTAGAGTTTTCCGCGGTCTTAAAATGATGCGAATACAGCCTTAAAATCCCATCAGAATCAAGTGTTGCACGATAAATCACAGTTCCGTTCGTATTGTTTACCGAATAAAAGCTTCTGGCTATAATCGTAGTCCCATTACCACTGATTAGCTGTAAAACCCCTCCAGGACTGAGATTTAACATCATGGAATTTCTTGTAACCAAATTAAGAATGTCACTGGCCCAATAAGCCTCCCTATACTCGTCTAGAGTGTTCGTCGGATACAGAACAAGATTCCCATCATTTTGCATATTCAGACGAAACCGACCAGTTTTGCTACTGGATTCAGATTCCCTAGATATTAATTGATTCCCGGTAGATAGATTTTGTCCTCCCAATAATGTATCAGTGGGAAATTTGAAACTCGACCAAATGACATCAGAGCAGTTGTTGTAGAGCACGAAGTTACCGGAATCAAGCATGGAAGCAGAAGAAGCGGCCTCTGAAGTATTAGCAACGATTTTATTTCTGATTTCTTCAGTTCTCAGAATGAGATTACCATCTATGGTTAATGTCAGCTTAGCATTTGATGACACAGGAGGATCATCTGGATTTGCAGTCCAAATGATTGTAATCTCAGGAGAAGTGACTAACCAGATTCCAACTTTGAAGCCAGCGTCTTCTTGGTAGAAACCAAACTGAAATCGGCCAGAAGTTGAGTTCCATGAAATTGGTTGCTTGGAAGGTGACAGTGAAGAACCAGGGATTATTGGGTTCAATTGGTGGGATGGTGGTTGTTGACCAGCAATAATTCCAAAGATGGTGAAGAGTAATATTAAAACAGTACAACCAGAAGCCATTAGAGGAAGTGAGGCAATTAAATCCGAATGTTGTTTTCCTGTTTTTTCAATTCTTAAGGTTTCTCATGGAAGGAGAAAATAAATTCATAGTTTCACACTGACTTACTTTCAAGTCTCATCATTAAATGCATGGTAATGATATTTGCTGATACAGGGGGAAAAGTAATGCATTGAATGACTGGCGTTTATGTAAACATCACACATAGATTATCTTCATTTGCGGACCACAAAAATTGAAGAAAATTCAAAAGCTAACATCCAGCCTGTGACATCATTGTCTGGTTGTTGAGCGCAGTTTGATTTTCGAGTTCATGGACCAGTAGACGGTAGTTATTTTCTGGGAAACTCACTTGGTGGTAAATACCCAAGAGCATAACGCCACGTCCTTCTTCTTAAATATCCAAGAGCATAATGCCACGTTCTTCTCTTCTTAAATCTCCAAGAATAATGTCACCTCTCACGTCACATAGAATATATAACTTGATCTTCAATTTATAAGACTTGAAACAGCCATAATATTTTCGACAAGGTCTGCATAAAAACTTTTCTTCTTCTTCTTTTTCTTTAATCTCCAAGTGTATCTAAATTAACATAATTATAAGTTAGCTTAGAAAAATTTTCTAAATTACAAAATTTTGTAATGACTGAGATTTTTGCATGTTGTTTTGGCCAAAGTTTAGGTATATATATATTGTTGATGCAGCAAAAAATTCTTATTTGGAATTCGTGTACTATTATTTGGACTTCGTGCACCAACAATAATCTTTATCTCCTCATTTAGGAGTGTGTTCAATCTGCGATCACAATTGAGAGTTATGGATTTAAAATTTGTTGTACAAGAATCGCGAAGATTCCCTTAGTTAAGCATCGGTTTCCGGAATTTACAAAATCATGCGCCTTTGTTGTATAGAGTGTGTCTACTGGGCTTAGGATTCTAATTTTGTAAGGAACTTTACTTGTTAAGAATTCTTATTGTAGAGTAATTCAGGAAGAATTAGGAAAGAAATCGAATCCTTCGCATACATGTAACTGTAGTGAGGTCTCGTAGAGGCTTCTTTGTATATTTGAGATGAGTATAGAAGCTGTATGTCTAAGACCTTTATCAGTCATACCCGAGGCCTTCATGAAATGACCCATGAATGAGATTTCAAGCCAAGGCCTTCTAAGTGACCTAAAAGGTCTCAGCTTTCTCTACTTCTGAGGTCTTTGCTATCCTCTGGGTAATTCTCCTCGAGCTTGTCTCAGGTTTCAAGATAACACTTGCCTCTTTATGAAATTCTATTTTGAGCCTACAGCCCATTGGGCTTTACGTATATTCTAGGCTATATACCCAACATTAAGCCCCTAGTTTTAGTCAAAAATAACTGTTTTTGAAAAAAATTAATAGGTTTGATATGAAAGACGTGTCTATTTAAAAACTTAAAATCCACCATTTCCTCATACGTGGCAGATTGTGGCTGGTCTCTAGGATTACATCGTTTCGAGCTCTGAGAGATTTAGTTGGCTCTAATGATAGCCACCCCTTTTTATATTATTAGCGGTAATCCTCTCAGCTTCTCTTTTGACATGGCGTCATCCCATCTCTTGATTTGCAATGTTCATTGACGATTGGGGTCCTTAGATTTCTTTAAATACATTCCCTTTTCACCTTTTCCCCCTTTATGTCTTCACCTTTACACCACCATTCTCTGTGTGATTCAAGCAGTATTAACAGCAGCAAAACCCCAAGTTTGAAGGAAACACTTCGAACTTCTCTCTCTTCCCACAACAACTAGTAAATCTTCATTTCTTTTTTTTACTTGTTATTGTTGAATTTGTAGCATAATTAGATGGTTGTGGCTATTGCTAGATGACTTTTAGGATTAGAGACCTTAGGCGTTAACCTTCTAAGTTATCAATGATCCTGGAGCAGTTTTTGATTGTCTTATTTTTTTCGCATGAACAGAGATGGATTTTGTTAATGATGTAGCTGTTTTAAGGGAGATAACTCTGGAGAGGAACAAGCCATTGTTCTTATTCCTCCTCATGTTATGGACAAATGGAACTTGACTCCATTCGAGGTAGATTGGTATAATTTACTCACTACAGAATCGAACTTAGAGGTGTATACTAAGATCTACCATATACCCGAGGGAGTTTATCTCAGGGTATCAGAAGCAGATGAATTTTCGAGTTGTCTACTTGAGGGGGAGATAACTTTTAATGAGGAACTTTTTCATGTAGGTGTTAGGCTTCCCCTCCAACACTACTTTGCCTAAATCCTTACTTCCTTCAGGATTCCTCCCTATTAACTGAACTTGAACAGTTGGAGAATCCTATTAGGTCTGTTTGTCATGTGGCATCAGATTTATGATTTTAACCCCTCTATTGAGAAAATTGAATATATGTATGTATTGAAAAGAAACCCAACGAACAACTCGAGTTGGTATTACCTTCAAAACCATCCAAAAAAATAAAATTCAGTTACTGGCAACCTCACCTCTAATAAGAACTGGAAAAAGAAGTTGTTCTTTATTGGTGGCAATTAGAATCCCAATCCTTACACCCACGTGCAGAGACTTTTTATGGAGGTAGTCACCTGGAGTGGCTTGCCTGAGTTAGACCTTCGTAGCCGAGAAAGAGTAAGACTAGCTAGATCATCAGCGTTTGACCAGAGCATTTTGCTTTCGAATGACGACTTGATCTCATTAGATCTAGTGGGCTTTTACGTGTCTAAAGACCAATTAGCCTTAGAAAAGGCTATAAAGAGTAAATATCAAACCTCTTATTTCTTTTTGTATTTGTACTTCCTTATCTGACTTTTAATTTTGTCTATCTTACAGGAGAAATAGCCACTAAGGAATCTACACCTGATCCCTTTGAAGTTTTGAAGAAGTTGGCGAAGGGGAAGAGAGTTAACAAGGCTCCTCAGCCTTTCAAGGCTGCCCTTAAAGGTCAAGCTAAGGCTTCGGGGTCTTCTAAAGCTACCGGTCCTTTTGGCTTAGTTTGCCCTCCAGCTCCCAGCAAAGGAGTGGTGATCCAAGATGTTCCAACGCCTCCTCATTCTACTCCTTCAGTAGATAAAGGAAAGGGAAAGCGAAAGGCCACGGTTACCTCAATTAAGGAGAAGGTCAGAGAAAGGAGGAGATGTTTGGCAAGTTTGATAAAAAGCAGACGAGATGCCTAAGCTTCTTCATAAGGATCTTCCAATAGGGAAGAGGAAGTTTTTTACACACTTCCTTCCTTACATAAATCAGCAAGCCCAGAGCATCAGTGCCAAATATGTTGAGGATCTCGCTGGGCTCTCGGGCTAGACGTTGATAAATTTTCAACTCAAATGGCTAAGTCAGGTAAGTCAATCTCTTCTTAGTCTTTTAGTAAAGAGGAACTTTCTTTTCACTCGACTTTTGATCATTTTATGTTAGTGATTTTTAGCTTTTGTATTTGACGATGCTGCAGTAAGTTGCCCTTGTAGATGACTTCTCGAGGGCATTGAAGGCCAAGAAGAGAGCTGAGAAAGCGGAGTAGAACTTGGTCTTATAGAGGACCAAGTTCAAATCTGACCTGGACAAAATGGCTCAAGATTAAGAGGAGCTCTAGATCAGGGCAGCCACAGTAGAGTCTTCTCTTGCTGAGGCCAACAAGAGGTTTGACATCCTAAAGTCGGAGCTCAACGGCTTAAGAGAGGAAGATCAGAGGAGCCTTCAGGATTTTGATAAGGCGTGCGAGGAGTTGTGGCAGAGCTTGAGTGCGGAGAGGCAACAAGACTTGCTCCTAACCAGACATATCATTGAAAATGACGAGATGATGTAGACTCAACTTCGGGAGAGGGTCAATGACAGCATTGACCTAATCTGTGAGATGCTTCAAGGCGAATACCCTCATCTCATTCTAAGTTGGTTGTATAAAGCCTTAGGGAGGGAGCCTCTATGCCTAGATGTGGAGCCTTCAAATAACCTTCTTTTAGAAAGTGAGAAGCACCCTAACTAGAAGACAGAACGCGTACCTCTTGTAGAGTCTGTTATCGGCATTTCTACTGACTCGCTTGAGAATACTATGGTCGAGCCAGTGAAAGTTTATTTTGCTGAGGTGGTAGAGGTTCCTTCTACTCCCGAGGCTCCTTTGGTTGTAGAGGTCGCCAATGCTCATGAGGCTGCTTTTGACCCTAAGGTTGCTCCTACCAACCCAACCGACCTTTTAACTAATCCTCCTGCAGACTCAACTACCTAAAAATTTAATTTTTCTTCCTTTTTTTTTCGTAATAAACTTGTATATTAATGGAACAATTTCGATTTATAAGCTTTTGCATTATCTTATTTCCTTTCTGTTTGCTTTAGAATTCAACACTTAGTTCAATCCATAAACTATAACTATTACCAAAACTTATAATGTTTTTAAGAGAGATCTGACCTGAACTGAGTTAAATGAATAATACAAGACTTGTCAACATTAACCCTCCCACTTTTCCATCTCAAATTAAACGCCTTCAAGTAGGGACCACGTTAGTCTTAACTTAACCTTCCAAACTTAACAAATCTTGGATACTATTTCCTTGGTTTGAAGTTGATGACAACATGATGCTTGTCATTCTTTTGACATTATTCTCAAAGCTTAATAAGGCCTTAGATACTTCTTTCTCTTAGGCACTGATGCGCTTTGACCTGTTTTGAAGTTGTGCCTAAGGCGTTTACAAGCAGTGGACATTATTGTTCTGAGGTATTTTAAGAAATAGGCTTCTTCTTCTTCTTGAAACCATATTTGCTCCATGTTCGAGGTCTTTCTTGGGATTCATTCAGGCTTACAAGCGTGAGTTGATCACTTAGGAAACTAATTTGTTCTTTTGTAAGGCTGAGATCATGCTCAGGGTTTATTTAAGTTGAGGATAATATTATCTTGGTTTAAGCTTTTGGGAACCACGTCACCCATCCTTTAAGCTTTGCGAGGAGATTACCTCCAGACATTTGAGAGATAGTCATCAGAAAACCTTTTTCGCTCTTGTACGTCCTGAGATCATGCTCAAAGCTTATTCGAGCTGAGGGTAGTATTACCTCGGGGCGAAAGTCTAATAACGATATCACTCATTCTTTAGGCTTTTAGGAAGAGATTGCCTCGAGACATTTGAGAGATAGTCATCCGAAAACCTTTTTCGCTCTTGTACGTACTAAGATCATGTTCAAGGCTTATTCAAGCTGAGGGTAGTATTACCTTGGGGCAAACATCTGATAACCATGTCACCTATTCTTTGAGCTTTTAGGAAGAGATTACCTCGAGATGTTTGAGATATAGTCATCTGAAAACCTTTTTCGCTCTTGTACATCCTGAGATCATGCTCAAAGCTTATTCGAGCTGAGGGTAGTATTACCTGAGGTGAACGTTTGATAACCATGTCACCTATTTTTTAGGCTTTTTGGAGGAGATTATCTCGAGACATTTGAGAACCTTTTTCGCTCTTGTACCTCCTAAGATCATGCTAAGAGCTTATTTAAGTTAAGGTTAGTATTACCTCGGGGTGAACATCTGAGAACCATATTACCCATTCTTTAAACTTTTATGAGGAGATTACCTCGAGACATTTGAGAAATAGTCATCCAAGAACCTTTTTTGCTCTTGTACGTCCTAAGATCATGCTCAGGGTTTATTCGAGCTGAGGGTAGTATTACCTTGGGGCGAACATTTGGGAACTATGCCATCTATTCTTCTGGATCATAACTGTCATCCGATCCACACTTGCGAATAATCACGAAGTCATCTGGCGAATATTCGAATGCTTGTTCAAGTTCATTAATGATCTTGAAGGCAGCATCCCAACCTCGTGGTTCCTTAGGTAAATGATTTGTAATCTTTCATTTCCCATTCTCCATGGTGGTATATCTCCTCCTGGTGGTGTTCTGTAAGAATTCGGTCTCATGGTTCATGATACTTAATGTGTTCGCCATACTACTTTCCACTGCCTCTGTTGGCTTAGGTGTTTCTATCCTTGGAGAATCAGCTTACAACATCCTTTTCATCCTTGCCACTTCCTCAACCAGGGCTTGAATATACCTGTCTTTCTCTACATGCTGTTTTTCGTTGTCAACTAATCTCTTGGCCAACCATGCAGCTTTCGTGGCTCCCCGGTTGAAAAGAATATGGTGTGGTGGTTGATTACCAACATCCTGATCAATCGTTGCATTCTCCTCAAGAGTATTATCATGTGGATTTCTTCTTAATGCCTTTCGATTCCTGGTTACATATGTTCGTGAAGTAGCCATATTTTTCTTTAATAGTGGTTTCTGACTTTTTGTTCAGATTTTTCCACAGACAGTTCCAGATGTTGATGCAACAAAAATCCTTATTTGGACTTCATGCACCAACTCCTCGCTTGGGAGTGTGTTCAACTTGTGATCACAATTAAGAGCTATGGGGGTAAAAGCCGGTTGTTCGGCGAAAACCTTTCGATGCTTAAGTTAGGGTTTTGCTTTGTGTTTTAAGAGTAAGAAGAAAGAAAATATAAGCTCTTGATACCAGAGTTTTATTATTTGTATCTAGTTGTTATTGACCTCTTTTTATTGATGTCCTCGTCTCTTCTGTTTGGTAGAGTTCTGAGAAATCTGGAAACTTAAAATCTTGTTGTGTAAAAATCGCGGAGATTCCCTTAGGTAAGCATCTACTGAGCTTATGATTCTTATTTTGTAAGGAACTTTACTTGTTAAGAATCCTTATTGTAGAGTAATTTAAGAAGAATTAGGAAAGAAATCAAATCCTTCGCAAACACGTAACTGTAGCGAGGTCTTGGAAGCCACTACGTGAGGCTTATTTATATATTTGAGATGAGCCTAGAAGTTGTATGCCTAAGACCTTTATCAATCGTACCCGAGACCTTTATGAAATGGCCTATGAATGAGATTCTGAGCCGAGGCCTTCTAATTGACCTAAAAGGTCTCAGCTTTCTCTACTCCTAAAATTCTTGCTATCCTTTGGGTAATTCTCCATGGGCTTGTCTCAGGTTTCAAGATATCACTTGTCTCTTTATGAAATTCTATTTTGGGCCTGCAGCCCATTAGACTTTACGTATATTCTGGGTTATATACCCAACACACACACATATAAATTTTTCTTAGAATTTATGAACTAAACCTAAATAAGGAGTCTTTTTGGATAAACTTTAAGGCACATACCTCATTTTTATCTTAAAAATTATGATTTAAACCCAAGTAGAGAGACTCTTCAAAAATTAAGAAAAAGATATTTTGTAATGGCTTGGTTGCAAATAAGTTAAACTAATCTTGAATTTCTCTTCCACGTGTCATTTAAATGTTAAAGTACAAAATTGCACTTATTGTGGTTCAAACTGATAATATACATAAGTGTTCTTATAAATATAAGTGTTTAAATTTTTATTTCTCCAAACTTGGGTCTAGTAGTACTTTTCCTTATTATAATTAAAAATGAGTTTTTCCTTTAGGTCCATTTTCAATTATTAGTTATTAACATTAAATTAGTGGTTATATATATATATATATTTATAATTACTTAAGATCCCTTTGGATTTATTAAAGAAAAAATGTTAAAATGTATATACACTTATATATTTTAATATTTTTTCTTTAGTATTTTCCAAAAAAAATTAATATTATATATAAAACATTCTAAGTACTATTTTAATTAGTATGTAATTATGTACTAATTTTAAAATTACTTATAATATTAATTAAATTTGATTAGCACTTATATAAAGTTAATAGCTAAACACATAGATAAATATTTAATTTTTTATTTTAGTACTTATGCACTGTTAATTAGGACTGTCAAACAAATACTTATACAAGTTTTAGATTTTAACAAACACTAGTGATGCTGAATAAGTTGTAAACCCTAAGAAATAACAATTTGATTTATCCTCCTTATAGGAATATAGTAAAGTCTCTTTTAAGAATGTCAATGCATATCTTAGGTGAGAAGTAAGATATTGAGGCATGAAATTGGGTCTTGAAAGGTATATTTGCTTTTTTATCCAACAGTTCTTTAGACCTCTTGCCTTTACTCTTAAAAGGCGATTTAGTCATTTTACCTTGAAAACACAACTCACAAGTCGGAATGGATTCCAGACCCATTGAGATCAATATTCCACTAGCTCCGAGCTGAGTGAGTCTTATGTCCTTCAATTAAATAATAGTTATTCAATTTCTTCCATTAATAAGAAAAGAATTCGAGATCCTAAAACCATTTGTATTAATTGCTCTGCCAATACATACATTTCCAAAATGTAATAAACATTCATTTCTATTAAATTATACAAAATAACAATTATTGCATAGTACAGATACATATATTATGTTCCTTACAGTATTATTCTTCATTTCCTGTAATGACACACATAAATGAGAAGTAGTAGCTGAGTTAATTACTCATGAATAAATATTAGAATTAACACTTAATTTACATTCAATCATTAAATTGCTATACATACCTTGTTTAGCCTTCTTAAGACTATTGAGGTATTGAGGATAATTCCTCTTCCAATATTCATCTACCCTGTAGTAACATTTTTCCTTAGGCTTTGTTTTGGATTTCTTGCGAGACTGTGCCTTTTTCGCTTTCTTTGTATTAGGTCCAACTTTTGAACCTTAAGATGGACGTTGTGGCTATTTACTAGTTTTATTAGTAGTGGCTATATGGACATCCTCATGTCCCTTTCCATTATTGTTCTATTTATAAAATTCTTGAAACTCATTCATCAACTCTAGTAGAGTACGTTGAATCTTATTCAAGTTATAATTAATTATAAACAGCTTACAACTAATAGGAAGGAATTGGAGAATCAAATTCACCTTTATGTAGTCAGGTAAAACCACGCCCTATAAATCAAGTTGACTGGTCATATTAATCATCTCAATGATTTGATCATCAGGCGAGACCCTTTCTCTGAGCCTCATACTAAAAAGGGTCGGAAAAATCTCATATTCCACTACTTTGGAGTTATCACCATACAACTCTTGTAAATATCTTAAAATTTCATAAGTAGACAAGATACTTTCGTGCTTAGTTTGTAACTCCCTATTCATGGAAGCCAACATGTAGTGACGTATTCTACGATTATCAGCATGGCATTTATTAAAACTCGAGAATATTCTCAAGTTTCTTAACTAATCCTTAAAATTTGGTCCTGTTAGAACATAGTTATCTATTAATTTAAGAAAGACATTCGATGATGTCGACATTTTGATGAGAGAGCTTAAAAGACATAGAAAATAGTTTGTTAATGTGATGAATCACTTATTTAAAAGCAAGATCTTATCAGCTCTCACTATCTAATTTAAATGTAACGACGCCGACCTCCTAGGCTCCCCGGCCCAACTACCAAGTTTTCGCCATCACAGCCCAGTGTCCTCCAGGGGCCCACTGAGCAGGAATTTATCCCTCGGCCTTTTGAGTCATTCAGTCCTGGCTACCAAGGTATTTGTTCCTTCCCCGAAAGGAAGTTCGCCTCTCTTACGTTTCGAACTTGGGACCTCTACCTTAAGGAGTAATCCCTACGAAAGTGAGTACCAATTGTTCTAATAATTTGTTCTTACTTTCATAGGAATTACTCCGTAAGGTGGAGGTCCTAGGTTCAAATTGTAAGGGAGATGAACTTCTCTTTAGGGAAGGAACAAATATCTCGGTAGCCGGGACTGAAGGTCTCAGTGGGCCCGTGAGGGACACTGGATTATAACGGTAGAAACTCGGTAGCTGAGCAGGGGAGCCTAGGAAGCCAGGGTTATTACATAAAAATGCGTCTTTTTAAGTAGAACAATTGGTAATCACTTTCATAGGGATTACTCCTGAAGGTGGAGGTTCCAAGTTCGAAACGCGGGGGAGGCAAACTTCCCTTCTGGGAAGAAATTTATACCTCGGTAGCAAGGACCGAAAGTCTCAGAGGGCTGAGGGACAAATTCTTGCTCAATGGGCCCGTGAGGGACACTGAACTGTAACGGCTAAAACTCAGTAACTGGGCCGGAGAGCCCATGAGGCTAAGGTTGTTACATTAAATCCTATACTCCCTAATATAAGACTTAAATATTTTGTTGGATTTAAAAATTAGTGGGGAATCAAATTCTTAACTACATCAATTAACCTCACATAATATATATTTTGGTGAATTGATTTCAATGAGTAAATAATTCTTTCTTTTCTGTATCACATTCAGGACTAGATTCATTTCTTGTGCCCTAGTTTCAGATGCCTCACATAATAAAAATATTGGCATCCTATACTAGTCATATCCAAATCATTATGCTTTCTCAAATAATATTCTCATTTCAACCTCACATAAAAGAATCTTGGTCTAGACTCGAATACCATTGAGAACTAGATAAGCCCAATTCAATAACACAAACCTCATACTCCTCACATAATAGAAATTTTGAAGTCAGAAATTTACGTTAATGAATCATTAGCTATCCTACCATGGGAGGCGCGGATATGATAATTTCTTAGGGAGATTATCTAACACTCATTTTTCACATCTCATGTGTACACTTTCTAGTCTTAGACAATTTTCATAAAACTATCTACTAAGGCCAAGCACTAACACCTATAAATATTCATCTCATGAACAATTATCATCTTTTACACACGTATATATAGATATATGCATAATTGGTGTTTTTTATTGCATGACACCCTAATAATACTATTCACCTCACTTGTCACACAAGTAATATATGTTTGTGTAATATGCACCACTTGTCATATAAATGAGTAATTACTATTCTAAGCGAAAATTATAATTAAGATGAATAGCATCTTACTATTCATCAACTTAGTCAATATTACTAAATTGGTTTGGATTATTTATCTTATAAATACCCATTATAGTGCTTGATTAACCGCACTCATCTAACTTGTGTGGATACTAATAATTTGTTTCGACAATTTATCATACAAATCGTCGAAATGTATGTTTGTTTGCATTACTAATCCGAATTGTAATATCATTAATTATTTGGTACATTTTACTCGACACTCAAGTAATCATATTACACCATTCAGCTTAGAATTACTTGTCGAACAAATAACGTGTTTTTTTTGTCTTTATTAGGTTAGACCTAATTTAACAAACTTAATATTACATTTTTCCAACATTTTTAAACCAAGGGTAAAATGGTCATTTTGATTTCATCTTAAGCTCATCAAAATTGGATATGATTAAAATAATAAATTATTTTAAAAAAACAAGATAATTATCATCAATTAATTATCAACTAATTAAAATTGATAATTATCCTTAATTTTGACTTTTGATAACATTCTAATTATAATGTTTGTCATGCATCTTATGAATACATACATCATATTCATATTATTCATCATATATATATATATATATGTATATCACATGAGATATACATATACAAAATTAATTAATTAATTAATCAAATTATTTAGTCATACAAAGTGTAATCTTTACGCAATGTTAATCTAATTAACATTATTTAAAAATAATAATTAGTAATTTATCACATAGATTAACCAATTTAACAAAGCACATAAGCATAATTAATAATTAATTATGTAAATCCTTAAATAGCCAAAGTTGCAAGTATACACTAATGTATCTATAATGACCATATCATTCATTTTATGTATTAATCACATTAATACACAATCAATTAATTTCGGAAACGCTGTTTGTTATTCTAGTTATGAATATTTGAGATAATCCTCATATGTGGGAAAAGGTATGGCATTGCACAGGTAGACAAAACTATTCCTCTATGTTAAAGTGAAAAACGAAGAAGATTTCGAGATATAAAGCATGTAATGACATTATGTTCGAAATGAAAAATGTAAGCCTTAAGTATTTAAATGCTTCCAAGATAAACACACATATCGCATCAAATAATTTACTTTCTTAATTGTAATTCAGCAATCAATGAACAAAGTATTAACTCTTTTGCCTAAAGATGAAGCTCTAGAGTACGTTGTCCAGTTACGAACTATTATAAATGCAATGAGAGTTTATGCAGGAGAGATACCATTGTCTCCAAACGTTAATGGGACTAGTGGAAATAGTGGTGGTGGTGGCAATGATGGTGTTGATGATAGAGGTAAGGAACATTGTGGCACTAATCTGGACATAATCCCACCCCCATCCCACGTGACGAAACTGCATTTGAACCATCATCTACAGTACGATATAATGCAATTATTTATCTGTGCTTTATTTTCTCCATCTTTTTTAATCTTGCTACACACATATTTTTTATAGTCATTACCTTTATATAAAACTTCAACACTGTCATTTCGATCATTAGAATAATCTTTATTTGTTTCTTCATTAAGAATGTCATTGAGTCCACATATAAGTATTGTATCATCAAAGTACATGTCTTGTTCACTAAAAACAGGCTGCCCATGACAAGGATTTTCATTACAATGTTGTGATGGACAGACTTCTTCAACTAGATCAGTAGTACGAGGAAGCAATGTATGTAGTATTGTAGAAAGTGTCTCCCTAACTTAGTTACTACCATTTGAAGAAGCAAAAAGGTTCATAAAAGCGAGTTGTCCCACTTGCCCAGGTGGTTGTGTATACTGGAACTTGCAACTAATGGAGTGAATCTACCAAATCTTGACACATCGTTATTGACCACTATAAAATAATCAACGTCTTCATTATTTTCATATCTCTATTGGTTTTGATGCTAACATGAATGAAGGCATCCAAGATTTGAACATTACTTTCATGTTAATATAAAATTATGTAGAATTTATCTGAAACAAAGAATAAAGCTTATGGAGAATCACTTGGTAGTTAATCTGTCTTGGGACGCAGAATATACAATTTTTGCCACCTTTGTAAATCTCTGCACCATCTGATAAACTCTCCCACGATCCTCCGAAGTAAATCATGATAAGAACTTGTTCTATCTCTATAATAAAATTAAAATAATTTCAATTAAAAGACATGAACACATTGTAACAAAACATATTTTTGCACGAAAATAAAAAAAAATCTTTACGTTGTAAAACATCCAAAAATCTTGACATTTTGGCACGTTTAAAGATCTCGATGATTTGAAATATCAAAATTTCTAAACGCTTTTTATTTTACCAAACCCGAACAGTTCGTCTTTACAATATCCAAATATGCATTTTTCATATATATCATGAACTTAACTAATTCATACAAATTTTGACAACATTCAATATCTACATACTTTATTAACATCACAAAACTTAAATAAACTTAATATATACTAAAAAGTTGCATATTATAAACACATAAAACTATAACATAATACCAATAATTTACTCAAGTTTTTGCAAGAAAGATGTTGATAGACTATTTTATAGAGAACAAATTAATATAATTTGATATTGCTTCTTGTTTCTTATTTCTTGTTTCTTCTTCTCTCTTCTTTCTTCTCTCTTCTTTCTTCTCTCTTCTTTCTTCTTTCTTCTTTCTTCTTTCTCAAAACTAAAAAATGGACTATTAAGTGAAAAAAAAATAATGAGTTTCTAAATTAATTGTTTATTTATTGAAAAGAAATGAGACAGCAGTAACATAAATAAAGCACTATTATAAATAAAGTAAACCAAGTTTCCTAAATAGAACCCTATCTAAACAAGAAAATAGAGACTTAATAATATTTCTAATAAAGCTCTAAATAAAAAAAAAGAAAGTTGATTAAACAATAAAGACTTCTTAAAATACTTAAACTCCAACTTGGATGAAAGTCATAAAGTCGTAATGGTTCTGCAACTGAGAATTTTTGATCAGGAACAAATTCAGGAACCGTGAATGCAATTCTTGCAGTTCGAACATAATTGTCTAAATGCAACTAAGAACAGATGTTGGATTGGGAGGAATTAGGATTTCTACAGTTCCTTCCAGCATAAGTAAAACCTTCTTCATCGAAGGGCGGAGCGATGGCTCATCCAGAATGCACCAAAGTGCAACTTTGATCATCCTCTCAAGCTGCTTTTGGTCAACTTCTTCGCCTTCTACCAGTTGGCTTAGCTTACCAACCTCTAAACACCGGTAAACCCACTCTTCAAGAATAACTTGATCCTCCGGAAGACTCTGATCCAAGCATCTTCGAAGACATATTATCTCTAACAACATTACTCCGAAGCTGTAGACATCAGCTTTTACTGTAATGGGCAGATTCCGATGCCATTCTGGTGCAACATATCCCCTCGTTCCTCTATATCCGGTGAAGGTTTTAGTCTGGTCTGGCTTCGTCAACTCTGCCAATCCGAACTCTGAAATTTTTGCGCACCTGTGGTCATCCAAGAGTATGTTTTGAGGTTTTATGTCACAATGAATGATCTGAGTCTCGCATTCTTCATGTAGATAGAGAATTCCTCGGGCCGTATTGGCAGCAATTCCCATTCTCTCAACCCAACAAGGTTTGTTTTCTGGAGTGAAGAGTATGTCAGCAAGAGAGCCATTGCGCATATATTCATATACCAAGACTTTGATCGATTCATTGAAGGAATAACCAAGCAGACGGACAAGATTCCGGTGATGAGTCCTCCCGATTACTTTCACCTCTGTTTGGAACTCTCTTTCATTTTCAGCTAACACCTTGTCTAACCTCTTGACAGCAACAAATTGGCCATCTAACAAAGTCCCTTTATAAACTGTACCAGATGATCCTCTGCCAATTTCATCCTTGAAACCATCTGTCATTTTCTCTATTTCTGCAT
>JAXCLQ010070799.1:0-13588 GCA_035584115.1 Cedrela odorata
AAGCACATTTTGATTTATTCTCTGTCGAGGTACCGGTACATGTGAGAAGTAGGGGGCGAAGGGCGGTCTGATATCTTCCCCGAAATCTGTACACATTCCTACATGTTATTATGTTTTTATTTGACTATTTGAAATTATATTTCTGAAAATTATTATAACATGCAATGGATGTTCTATTAGTACGATTTCTGTCTGAAATTGATTTTAACTTTAAACCATATTTTATGTTAAATCTAAATTTATTTAAAATTTTCATTTCAGTATTCACTCACTGAGTTTTTCCCAAAACTCATCCCACCACAGTTTCCAGTAATTGCAAAATTTCCTTTTAGGTGAGGATTCTATGAGATATTTGGGAAGAGCAGTGAGATTTCAGATTCTCCATGCAGTCACCTAGGAGTCATTTATTTCTGTCTATTTTGTATATTGGACATAACGCTCAATAATATGTACACAGTATGATGTGATTTTTATATGTATATGTGCATATACTCTTTGGTTATAAGTATCTTGGTATATATCTAACATGATGTTAATGGGCATGGAGCCCTTAATATATGTGTATGAATTCATACATATAATTAATATTTATCTGCATTATAGTTATATGTACAGGTTTTGTCTGAGGCTTATAAGGGTAAGATATCCCTACCTCTATGTCATCACGATATCGATTTACCGGTATGTGACATTCATCTCGTGAACACATCCTTTTTAATTTTTTTTTTTCAAACTTTCTTCAAATTACTTAATTTTCAACCGATTAAAGTCTCATTTCTTACTGCTAATCACACGTACATAACATAGGCTACACTCTAGAAACTCATCTAAGCGATTTGATCGACGATTAAGCCTTGAGGAGAATAGTATTACTATTTATAATTTGAAAATTTTTTAAATTACTCGCAATTCGGATGTCTTAGAATTAAATTGACCCCTCGGTATGATTCTCTGTATCATTGTTATCATATTTTTATAATAATATATTTTTTTATAATAGTAATGTTCGTCACGGAATTACTGTTTATCACGAATAATATTGTCGATTATACTTGTTTTGACTTAGAATTAAATTGATTAGCTATTGAATTAAGTAAAATTAAATTTTGTCAAAAAATATGAATAGTGATAGTAGCGTTCGCGTTTGATTTATATTTCAAAATAATGTGTTATCGTGCAGAATTGGTTAGTAATGATGAATTAAGTATAATCGACACCTCAATTATTAATCATTAAATTCAGATTATAGAAGAAAATAGAATTCAAACATTTGAGAAAACTTTATTGTATATTAATGTTGTAGTTAAATTTTAAGCATGTGTATTTTAATTATTATGTTAATAATTAGTATAAATGTGATATAGATACGCTAAGTGAGTGATCATCTAGCCCTCAGTGATCGGGTTTCTGTTCCATTTTTTGCGATACTAGTGAGTAGATTTTTACATACTTTTCATTTCTTTAAAATTGTCTTATAAAACTTAATATTTTACGAAATAGGGAATAATTTATTTATAAATTGATTTACATTCTACTTTATATGAATAATAAGACTTACTTTAAGCTATATATATATACTTGTGGAGGAGTTTTTGAGATATTGATTTTAAGGCTAGGAAGCGGTCATTGTATTTTATTTATGATTTTTGTATTTCTGAGAGTATGCTAGCTATTATTTCAATTTTTATTTAATCATAACCAGGAGATATAAGAGGGGAAGTTTATGTGCTTTGAAAGCACATTTTGATTTGTGTTATGTGAAGGTATTGATACATGTGAGAAGTAAGAGGCGAATGACGATTTGATATCTGACCCAAAATCTGTACACATCTCTACATATTATTCTGTTTTCATTTGATTATTCGAAATTACAATTCTGGAACTATAATAATATGCAATGGATGTCTTGTTAGTATGATTTATGTCTGAAATTGATTCTAACTTTAAATATATTTTATGTCGAAATTGAATCTATTTAAAATTTTCATTTCAGTATGCATTCGCTGAGTTTTTCCCAAAACTCACTCATCACAGTTCTAGTGATTGTAGGATTGTCTTCTAGGTGAGAATTCTATGAAATATTCATGAAGAGTATTAAAATTCTAGATTCTCCACGTAGTCACTTAGGAGTTATTATTTTTTGTCTGTTTTGTATATTGGGTATAACGCCCAATAATATATACACATTATCATGTGATTTCTATATATTTCTGTGGATATATTCTTTTATTATGAGTATCATGATATATATCTAGTATTATGTTGATGAACATGAAACCCTTAGTATATGTGTATGAGTTCATAGATGAGCATAGAGCCCTTAGTATATGTGTATGAGCTCAGGAATATAATTTATATTTATCTACATTACAGATTTTATCCGAAATTTATAAGAGTAAGATATCCCTACTTCTATGCTATCACGACATCAATTTACTGTTGTGCGACATCTTTATATATATACATATATATATATATATATATTCCTTTTATCCTTTCCTCTCTCTTCTCTCTCTTATTGATCAATTAAAATTTTATCATTTAATTCATTATATAATATTTTTATTCTTATCACTCTGCAACATATCAACATAAATTATAATACATTGATGTGTATGTATTATATTGTACTTGAAATTGTAAAAATAAATATATTTTGATGTTCTTTAATATTATATTATACTAATTATTTAATTTTATTAAATAATATTATTCTGATATTAAAAGAATCAATAAATTATAGATATTATTACATTTATTGTTAAATAAAGATTTTTCTTGTAATTCAATAAACCAAATACAATGAAGATTTTTTTTCATTTCTTTTGTTTTTCTTATACTCGCAACAAATATATTAATGATAAAAGTTTTTGATTGATAAGAAAAATATTTTGTGGAAAGAAAAACATAAAAACTTGTAAAATAGAGAGAAAATCAAATGTTATTGAAGGAGAAATATTATTGAGAAACTTAATAACTAGAAGATAAAAATGAGAAGAGTGAAAATACATTAATTAATTATTAAGAAAGGAAAGAGAAGAGAGAGATATGGGAGATGAAATACAAAAAAGATAAAATAAATTCTAGAGCAAAGAGACTTTGAATAAGGAAAGAGAAAAAATAAGAGACATTTATGACCATAGTTAATAATTACAAAGAATATTCGACATGTACATACATACACATATACATGTACACACATACACACACGAATATGTGTGTGATATATATATACACACACACAAGTGTCGTAGCCACCCCATTTCATAACTATCTGTCTCTCTACTCAAAGGGTCTAAATATATACCTATGTCAATTAATCAAAAGATAACATTTATTTCAATAAATTTTTTAAACGGTTGTAATAGAATAGATTTATAAATATTAATTTTAAATAATTTAAATCACAATAATTTGATCTTTAATGGGATATTTTTATTAATGAGGTTGTTTCTAAAATCGTTTATATGATTTGTCTAATCATTAATGAGTTCCTTATTTATTTCATCATTCCTCTTCATACTTGTCTTGAAGAAACAATTTTCTGCTAAGTTGGTTTTTCATTCCGATTCATTAAAATCCTTCTTTTTTTAAAAATAAAAAATTTTTAGGTAAATTTTCTTAAATTGTAATATAAAACAAGAATTTACTCATCACGTATATATAATAAAAGCCAGTTAATCTATTAAAAGTTGCCCTAATATTCCAATACTTTTTATTATGCAAAAAAAAACTTCATTATTCCAAATTCTATAAATTTTATTTATTTTATCTTTAATAAATTTAAATTTAAACAAAATTAAAATTACCGACTCGAATCGAACTAACAAGCCCCCACCATTTGTCAGCCATCTTAATAATTGTAGCTTGTTTGAATTTGAATTAATTTAAATTTGATTTTTACTAAAAATTTAAATAGAATTGAATATCTGAATCTGAAATTTTTTTTTTAATCCAAAATTTGAATATATATATTAAATTAGTTATTTTCTTCAATATAAAATATTTAAAAATTAATATTTTTACAATTGTATTCTTATTTTAAATAATAGATAAATAATAAAATAACTTGAAAAAATATAAATAAAATAATCTTTTACTTATAAAAAAATTATATTAATACGAAAAGATCTAAATAAATAATTATGTCAATTAAATCAAAATAATATTTATTTTAATATATTTTTTATTCTGTTATAATATTTTAGATTTACAAATATGAATTTTAAATAATTTAAATGATTTGTCTCATCATTAATGATTTCCTTTCATATTTATTTTAGCATTCCTCTTCAAAGTTGTCTTCAATAAAAAAATTTCTGCTCAGTTGTTTTCACATTCCAAAATTTTAAAATTCTTAAAATAATTGTAGTTTGTTAAAATTAATTGAATCTAAATAACTAAAAATCCTTGAAGCAAGAAATTGAAGGCAACATCAAGAATGAAATTATAATTCCAAATTAAAATATTTTACTTATTCGTATGGAATAATGAAGGCACAATAATTAATGGTTTATTTGATGAATACATAATTCTCCAAATTCTCACTGCCCTTTGTCTTTGTCGAGAAAAGAAACTGTTGGTGGTACGCATACACATGTATTTGACAAACATTTCACGACCAGTTCGCCGCAAGGTGTGCCAACGCAGTCAGCAACTCTGTCGCATAGACGTTCGGCTTCCACAACCTCTCCTGATAAACACATTCACAATTCATCACATAAAACATAACAACACTAACAATTTCATATTAATTAATTATTTAAATAATATTATATTATTATTATGTATTTTATATTAATTATTTTTTTTTTGTAAGAACATAAACATGTCATAATAATACAATACTATCACAATACATAACTGTACTAAAATATTAAACATGTAATAATAAAACAATTAATATTACAAGTATAAAACTTAATAAAACGACAAAAAATTAAATATTATAAAATATAAACTCACGAGATGCAACGATCAAGAGAGAAACCAAGAAAATCAACTTAAAAGAAATGTTCTTCATATTAGTCTTTCTCTTCAAGATTGTACCAATAACTCCACCTTTACTTCTGATTTGTCCAATTTGAGCCTATATATGAATATATATAGAGATGAGGAAACTAATTTGCAAAGACATTTTGGTTGAAGAATCTAGAATTTTAGAATTACATATTATTGAATCCTTTTTAATTAAGAAGTTACTTTAATTTGAATTCCAAAAGTAGAAGTAAATTTAATTTGAAAATTGTATATATAGCATATATGATTGGAATTGGTTGGATTGGATACCATATATACAATTTTACTAGCCTATCATTAATGACATTCTATACTTGAATTGATACAAATATATCTTTCATAAAATAATAATAATAATTTATTTAAACATTTATTTAATTAATTACAATTTCCTCCAGCGCCTCCAAAAAGAATATTATACTCTTTAGGTCTTGTATAATCACTAACATTCTGAAACCCAAAACAATTAGATTTATCTATATAAATGTTTGTATTAAGAGGAGAAGGAATTCTTCTAATATAATTTCTAGCGAAATAAATTAAATTTTTAAAATAACCAGCATGATTAAAATGACCATCTGGTTTGTATCCACTTCCCATTGGAGGACTGATTCCATCTTCTCCACTGAGTGAATCTCCTCCCCATGCTACAACAATTGCTCCTTCTTTTAAGTTTGGTATTAATTCTATTGGCATGTAACCCACTAGAGTTTCTTCTTTTCCTGCATAGTACATCCAATTTCCTGTTTTTGGATCCTATAAAAATTTCAAAATTAAGAAATAAATAAATATATATATATATAATAAATTGTTAATAATATTAATGTATGTAATAATTTTTTTTCTTGAAAAAATATAAATGTATAAATAACAGTTAGTTGACTTATCAACTATGAAATGAGTGAAATTTTTAACTCGAAATTTTTTGTGCTACTTTTAAAAAAATTTATGTTTATGTCTGACTATTATTTCAATTAAAATGTTGCGAGTGTACGAATACAAATTAAAAAATAACTCTCGATCTTTTTATTATATAAAAAAAGGATGAATATATATATGAAGGTAAAATTAATTACCTGGAAGATCTTGATTTTGATATCGTAAATAGGTCCACCATAAGTAGAAACAGGAGAAAGAATTTGACCGACTGTTATATGACGGTCAACTTGTACAAACCCTTTGCAAATCAAGTTATAGCATCCTGTGCTATGACCTCCATCGGCCTATATATATAAATAAATTAAATGAGTAAATTAAATTATAAAATTAATAAACTAATTATGAGAAAATTTTATTTTTGACAAGTTAATTAATTAATAATAAGCTAATATTACTTACAGTCCAATATATGAATAATCGAGGGTTGCTATCACCAACGTATAATCCCACCTACAAAAATGTTAGCTATTATATATAGCTATTTTATAACATGCAAACACGTGTATATATATATGTATAGAGAGAGAGAGAGAGAGAGAGAGAGTAAGAGAGTAAATTACCATACATCCGAGAACCATATAATGAAGACCATTCTCAATCCAAATAGAAGCAGTAGTATACTGATGCTTATGCTCTGCTATTGAAAAATTGTATATCGAAGCAAACCCACTTGCTCCACGATATCTTCTTATTTGCATTCTTTGCATCTCTATAAATACTTGCTGAATTATAAAAATAAATAAATATACATATATAATACATATATATATATATATATAAATCTTGAGTACTATTACGTATAAGTTTAGATGAAAGAGAAATCGAATTTAAAGGAATATTACGTGAGAACGTCCATTGGTAGAAGTGGAAATTCCTGAGTGATTGAAAGTTGCGAGATTCTCCTTTTTTGTTCTGAGAATAGGAACTGTTCCGGGAGGGCAAACTTTTTCTTCGGCTATTCTTTGTAGTTGTTTCTGTCTTCTTGCTAGATATGATTGAGGTGGCATCTATCAAAATAGATAATATTTATTAAAATAAAAAGGTTAATATAATATTATAATTACATTTAGAAGAGGGGAATAATATTTTACAAGAGATTAAATAATGCAAAAAATAATAATAAATAAATAACTACCTGAATTTTGTGATTTTTGAGTAAAGGATGATCGAATGAAGGTTGTTTATAGAAGTCTATGCAATCCGCTATTTCACCTCCTTCGAGCTTTAGAAATAATCCAAAAAATAAGTAGTAATAAAAAAATTCATTTGTGACTTTTGTAATATTACATAAATATAAATGAAATTTTACAAAATTCTAAATTTTTAATGTCATCAGTAGTTCATCTTCTTTGCATTTAAGAATGAATAAAAAGTATACCTCAATTGTTTTGACAGTAAGCTTATTGAGAGTTTGCAATTCTTCTTCTTTGCCCAAATCTTGTTTTTCTTTTGAGAGATTTGCTATCACACCATTGTTTCTTGAAGAAACACACAGTAAAAATATCAATATTGCTATCTTTTTGAAAATCATTTCCAACTCAAATTCAAACTCTTTTACATTCAGCAGAATTGTTTGTTTAATTTAAACAGTTAAATACTAGTTGGCATAATAAATGTTTTGGTTTTAATAAAGATAAGTTCAAATTTATTATAGCATTAATTATTTTGGAAATATGCTTATTATAGAAAGCTAGTCATTTAATTTTCCAACTTTTGCATTTAATTTTCAGTAGTAACTTATGGAACAATTATTACACACTGATAATTCGGTGTCGTGATGGCGTAGAGGTAAGGATATTCTACCCCTATAAACTTAAGATAAAAATTTATACATGTAAAATGTAATGTAAAAAAATATTAATCATATACATGAACTCATATACATGAACTCATATACATATACTAAAGGTTTTACGCCTATCAATATAATTTCAGACATAAACCATAATACTCATAAACAAAATAATATTTGCACACATATTAATATGCACAGAATTATATAAAAGACACACTCATAATATGTATACATAATTGAGCATCGTACCCAATGTACAAAACAGATCACAAACATTAACTCTCAGATAACTGCTTAGAGAATCTGAAATTCCAATGATCTTCACGAATATCTCATAAAATCCTCACCTAAAAGAAAATCATGCAATCAATGAAAACTGTAGTAAGGTGAGTTTTTGGAAAAACTCAGTGAGTGAATACTGAAATGAAAAGTTTAAGTAAATTCAGTTTCGACATAAAATATACTTAAAGTTAAAATCAATTTCAGACAGAAATCATATTAATAGGACATCCACTGCATATTCTTATAATTTTAGAATTATAATTTCAAATAATCAGATAAAAACATAATAATGTACAGATATATGTACAGATTTCAAGTCAGATATCAGACCGCTCTTTGCCCCCTATTTCTCACATGTACTGGTATCTCCATAAAACACAAATCAGATTGTGCTTTCAAAGGATATAAACTTCCTCCCTTATATCTCCCAGCTAGAGTAAAATAAAAATTAAAACACCGGCTAGTATACACTCAGAAATACAGAAATCAAAAATAAAATACAATGGTCGCCTCCTGGTCTCAAAATCAATATATCAACAACTCCTCCACAACAATATATATATATATAGCTCAAAGTCTCATTTTTCATATAAAGCAGAATGTTAATCGATTTATAAATAAACTATTCTTTATTTCGTAAAACATTAAGTTTTATACGACAATTTTAAAGAAATGAAAAGCATGTAAAAATTCACTCTTAAAGGTCGCCAAAAAGAGAATATGAGTTCGATCAATAAAAACTGGATGGTTGCTCTCTCGGCGTAGTTATAACACATTTATACTAATTATTAACATAATAATTGAAGTATATATGCTTAAAATTTAACTACAACATTAATGTACAACAAGGTTTTTTTTCCCTTTTTGAATTCTATTTTTTTCTACAATCTGAATCTAACGAGTAGTAATCGAGGTGTCGATAATACTTAATTTACTATTACTAACAAATTCCATACGATAACACATTATTTTGAAATCTAAATTAAGCGTAAACACTACTATTACTATTTATATCTTTCGATAAAATTTAATTTCACCTAATCCAACAACTATTTAATTTAATTCTAGCCTAAACAAGTATAATAGACAAAATTGTCCGTAATGAACAGTAATTTCGTTTTAAACAGTGATTCCGTCTTGAACAGTAATTTTTGCCGTGAACAGTAATTTTCGTAAAAAACAAAAATACAATAACAACAATGTTAAGAATTATACCGAGAGGTCAATTTAACCCTAAGACATCCGATTTGCTAGTAATTGCAAAAATTTCTAAATTATAAATAGTAACAATATTTTCTTCTCAACCTAATCGTCGACCAAATCGCTCAAACAAAATTCCTATAGTGTAGTCTGTATTGTGTATGTGTGATTTATAATAAGAAACGGAACTTTGATCGGTTGAAAATTAAGTAATTTGAAGAGATTTGAAAAAAAAAATTAAAAAACCAAAGCAAAAGGAAGCTACTGGAAATGAAGAAGACTCTCCTAGGATCGCATTCTACCAAGCTTAAATTGAAATTAAATTTTAATGAAATGACTATTTTGCTCTTGAAAAAAATAAGAAAAAATTTAGTAGTAAGAGTAAATATGTCATTTGTAATTTTTATATACATATACTATGTTCTAGACTTTGATTCTCTTTTGTCTGATCTCGAATTTTACTCCAATTTGATTTATATCGATCATTATTGAGTCTTCTTTCAGTAGAAATAAATCGTTTATTAATCAAATTTTTTCAATCAACACCAGTTTTCATTTAAAAGTAGGGTACGCGAATAAAATTTTAAAAAAAAAATTTCTAAACTTAACAAATTATTATCAAATCACTCCCAATAACTAATTAAATATTAATACAGAGCTAGTAACTCAATTTTTAATACCTCAATATAAATTTATAAAATAATAAAATTACTTCTGGTATGTAAAATGATTAAAATATCCTTTATTTTGGGGTATTATAACAATAAATGCTTCTTTATTTACAAATTCTTTTGTATACATTTTATATTCTTTGGATTGTTTTTTGGATTACGATTCTCCCCGTTAGTTTAAATTATGCATAAAAAGTTTGGTGTGAATATATGTACTTTTTAAAACATGAATTTGATATAAATAAGTGTTATTTTACATTAAATTCGCATATTACAAATATAAATATTATGCGACTTTTTACATCAATTTTCAATTCTTAGATTAACGATCTACCAAGGGCAGAGATTGCAACTATTAACTAAGCTCATTAATGCCTAAATTCTTTTTAAAAATATTTCCTTATTCAAAGCGTGTCCAATTCTCTCTCTCTCTCTCTCTCTCTCTCTCTCTCTCTCTCTCTCTCTCTCTCTCTCTCTCTCTCTATATATATATATATATATATAACTTCCTTCCTTTGAAACCAATTCTTTATATACATATTTCCTTCTCTCTTCTCTCTCATTAATCAATTAAAAATTTATCATTTAATTCATTATATAATATTTTTATTCTTATCACTATGTAAATGATCAACGATACATTGATGTATATGTATTATATTGAACTTAAAATTTTAAAAATAATTATATTTTGATGTTCTTTAAGATTATATTATGCGAATTATTTAATTTTATTAAAAAATATTATTCTAATATTAGAAGAATTAATAAATTATAGATATTATTCCATTTATTATTAAATAAAGATTTTTCTTGTAATTCACTAAATATAATGAAGATTTTTTTTTTATTTTTTTCGTTTTCCTTATAGGAAAACTCACAACAAATTTATTAATGATAAAAGTTTTTGATTGACAAGAAAAATATTTTGTGGAAAGAAAAACACAAAAACCTGTAAGATAGAGAGGAAATCAAATGAAAACATTGAAACAGAAGGATGAATGAGAAACTTAATAACTAGAAGATAAAAATGAGAAGAGATAAAATACATTAATTAATTATTAAGTAAGGAAGGAGAAGAGAGAGAAATGAGGATGAAAATACAAAAAAAGATCAAATAAATTTTAGAGCCAAAGAGACTTTGAATAAGGAAAGAGAAAATAAAAAGACATTTATGACCATAGTTAATAATTACAAAGAATGTTCGACATGTACACACATGCACATTTACATGTACACACATACACACGTATAATGTGTATGTGTGTGTATGTATATATAAAAGTATCGTAGCCCACCTCATTTCATAACTATCTATCTGTCTAATCAAAGGGTCTAAATATATACCTATGTCAATTAAATCAAAAGATAACATTTGTTTCAATGAATTTTTTAAATGGTTGTAATAGAATAGATTTATAAATATTAATTTTAAATAATTTAAATCACAATAATTTGATATTTAATTGGATTTTTTTATTAATGATTTTGTTTCTAAAATCGTTTATATGATTTGTCTAATCATTAATGAGTTCCTTATTTATTTCATCATTCCTCTTCATACTTGTCTTGAAGAAACAATTTTTTGGTTAATTGGTTTTTCATTCCGATTCATTAAAATCCTCCTTTTTTAAAAAATAAAAACCTTTTAGGTACATTTTCTTAAATTATAATATAAAACAAGAATTTACTCATCACGTATGTATAATAAAAACCAGATAATCTATTAAAAGGTTGCCCTAATATTTCACTACTTTTTATTATGCAAAAAATACTTCATCATTTTTAATTTTATAAATTTTATTTATTTTATCTTTAATAAATTTAAATTTAAGCCAAAATAAAATTACCTATTCGAATCAAACTAACAAGCCCCCACCAGTTGTCAGCCATCTTAATAATTGTAGCTTGTTTGAATTTGAATTAATTAAAAATTTATTTAATAAAATAAGTTAGCGATAGGTTTTTTACTCAAATTTAAATAAATTTGAATGTTTGAATTCAAAAAATTCATTTTTTAATATAAAATTTGAATATATATATATATATTAGTTATTTTCTTCAATAGAAAATATCTAAAAATTAATATTTTTATATTTGTACTCTTATTTTAAATAATAGATAAATAATAAAATAACTTGAAAAAATATAAATAAAATATTTTTTTAATTATAAAAAAATTATATTAATACGAAAAGGTCTAAATAAATAATTATGTCAAGTAAATCAAAACAATATTTATTTTAATAAATTTTTTATTCTGCTATAATATAATAGATTAACAAATAGTAATTTTAAATAATTTAAATGATTTGTCTCATCATTAATGATTTCCTTTCTTATTTATTTTAGCATTCCTCTTCAAAGTTGTCTTCAATAAAAAAATTTCCGCTAACTTGTTTTCACATTCCAAAAATTTAAAATTCTTAAAATAATTATAGTTTGTTAAAATTAATTGAATCTAAATAACTAAAAATCCTAGAAGCAAGAAATTGAAGGCAATATCAAGAATAAAATTATAATTCAAAATTATAATATTTTACTTATTCATATGGAATAATGAAAGCAATGGTTTATTTGATGAATACATCATTCTCCAAATTCTCACTGCCCTTTGTCTTTGTCGAGAAAAGAAACTGTTGGTGGTACGCATACACATGTATTTGACAAACATTTCACGACCAGTTTGCCGCAAGGTGTGCCAACGCAGTCAGCATCTCTGTCGCATAGACGTTCGGCTTCCACAACCTCTCCTGATAAACACATTCACAATTCATCACATAAAACATAACACTAACAATTTCGTATTAATTAATTAGTTACATAATATTATATTATTATCTTCTATTTTATATAAATTATTTTTTTACAAGAACATGAACATGTAATAATAATATAATACTATCACATCAATTTACATACATAACTGTACTAGAATATTAAGCGTGTAATAATATAACAAGTATAAAACTTAATAAAACGATAAATAATTTATATTATAAAAGATAAACTCACGAGATGCAATGATGAAGAGAGAAACCAAGAAAATCAACTTAAAAGAAATGTTCTTCATATTAGTCTTTCTCTTCAAGATTGTACCAATAACTCCACCTTTACTTCTGATTTGTTCAATTTGAGCCTATATATGAATATATATAGAGATGAGGAAACTAATTTGCAAAGACATATTTGGTTGAAAAATATAGAATTTTAGAATTACATATTATTGAATCCTTTTTAATTAAGAAGTTACTTTAATTTGAATTCCAAATTTAGAAGTAAATTTAATTTGAAAATTGTATATATAGCATATATGATTGGAATTGGTTGGATTGGATATCATATATACAATTTTACTAGCCTATCATTAATGGCATTCTATACTTGAATTGATACAAATACATCTTTCATAAAATAATAATAATAATAATAATTTATTTAGACATTTATTTAATTAATTACAATTTCCTCCAGGGCCTCCAAAAAGAATATTATACTCTTTAGGTCTTGTATAATCACTAACATTCTGAAACCCAAAACAATTAGATTTATCTATATAAATGTTTGTATTAAGAGGAGAAGGAATTCTTCTAATATAATTTCTAGCGAAATAAATTAAATTTTTAAAATAACCAGCATGATTAAAATGACCATCTGGTTTGTATCCACTTCCCATTGGAGG
>JAXCLQ010070800.1:0-13588 GCA_035584115.1 Cedrela odorata
AACTAATTTACAATAATAATCAAAATTTATATATATATACATAAGGATGATATCCCTAGACCGTATGACACGATTGGCTCTAGGGCATATCTCCAACAGTAACGCCCTTAAATACCAGGGATTATAGATATTTAACTAGGAGGACGGTGATACATAACACCCCTAGATACTAGAAATGTGCAAAGAGGTATTAGGAGGGACGGTGATACGTAATGCCCTTAAATACCAGAGATATATAGAGCTGTATTTAGGGGGGATGATGATACATATCACTTCTAAACACCAGAGATTTTAAATATGTGTTTGGGGAGAAGGCAATACGTAATGCCCCTTAAACATCAGAGTTCTTGTAGTGATGTATGTGTAGTAATGTATTTTGTAAGCACGTTGAATTTGATTGTGACTGAGTTGAGAATTTATCTTATGGATATGAATGTGTGTGTGTATATATATATATATATATATATTTAGTTTTAAGTATCTGAAACTTATGTGTTGATATTGTGTTTAGTATCTACTCACTGAGTCTTTTAGACTAACCCTCACCTCTCCCATATTTTCAGTTTTGCAGGGTTTTATATTTAGGAAAATGATGAAAATATGAGTTAAGAAGAGGATCCACATAGCAGTCATCAGGGTTATTGGATCTATGTCATGTATAGTAGTGTATGTTTCATCATGTCATTTGGCTTCTAGTTTCATGACGAGTATTATAACTATGATTATGGTCAGTCCCTTGTATATTTAATTCGTAATGTATTGAATTATAAGTATTTGTGTTGTATATAATATCAGTGGAGGCATATCACCCCTAGAGTTGTATGAGTATGTTGGATGAAAGTTTTGTGTATACATGTTTTGTATTAGCAATTAGTTAAGTTGTAGAAGGCTTAGGGTGATAGGAGGATTTTATCACCTGCCGGTAACATTCCCGAATTTGGGATGTTACACATGATTGTGGAGATGTTTTGCCAAAAGAATGCTAAAATAGGAGATTTTAGGGTTTATAGAATTGACATTTTTTGGAAACACTTTTTTTTTTTATTGCAACAAAATTGGGTATGTCACTGTTCATCCATGTTTTAATCTTCACATAAAAGGATTCCAAGTTTACTAGTTATTTTAGGTAAAGTTGGACTTCAAGCGTAACTAGAAAACATTTGTGGCAATTCTACAATCAAAAGAAATAAATATTATTTGAAAACAAGTGTTTTATTTATAACAGAATCCTTCCTATTTATAAAAATCATTTCTTTTATTTATTCTTATTGTGCAGCAGCCTTCATGAATGCCAAAAAGAAAGAGACTGCTGTGAGTTTTTGTTTTCCTCCTTTTATTTTTATTTTTATTTTCCAAGTTGTTCAAGTTTTCCTTAGTGGCTTAAAGTGAAAACAACTTAATAGAAATTATGAGTTTGTAATATCTAGTTTCATAAACTTAGAGAGTGTTCTTGTACTTGTTAAAAGGAGTTTAACAGCATCTAGGAAATGGATCTTGCTAAATTAAGTCGAAGAGATTTTGACCCGTCAATGCTAGAGGATTTCGCTGAACAAGGACACCAAAGAAGATTAAAACAGCTACGACAATAATAAGAGGAAGTATTTTGTATAAGTCCATTGGTATTTATTATTGTTTATTTTCTTAGTGGATTGTTTTCTCTTAGTGTGGTCATGTGGATATAGGATCAAAAAATTCGAACCATGTTAAAATCAGTTATTTCCTTTATATTTACTTGTTGTGTGGTTTGTTAATTTAATTAATTGATAAAATTAATTAAAGTTGGTAAATATTTACTCAAATGAATTTATTAGTTATAAAATTTTAAAATGTATAAGCTCAATGTCGAAATTTGTTTGACCAATTTTATAAAGTTATAATGCTTGCAATTTTAGTGGCCAATAGCCCTATATATCAACATAGTCTCTATAATATTTTAGAGTATTTGGTTAAGGGAATTACTTATTAATATTCAAAGAGCAAAGACTAATTTCTTTAGAACTAATTTTGATATACTTCAAGGTTAAGAATTTGAGCCAATATAAGCAAATTAGGGGCTTTGGATATTAAGGGTTATTTGAATGCTTTATAAGATATTTATTGATATGATTTTAAGACATGGATGGTTATATTTTATTGTTATTTGAGGCAGATTCGAGGTAAGTAAGCTATAGTTTTTGTTTTAAAAGTATCACAATATACATATGTATGTACGTGTGTACAAATTTATTAATAATAAGTTTGCATGTAAGTAAACTAGTCTTTTGTTTTAAATGAATCATAATAAATATATGTATATATTTGTAATATGTTTGAAAAATTATTTTTTATTATATTCAATGATCAAGTTTTTGATGTATGTAAGAATGTGTGTGATGACATCTATTAGGTGTGCATTAGCATTAAGCAAAAAAAAAACATGCAATATGGTTTCATTGAAAAGAGAATGGTTTCTAAAAGTGATTTCATAACGAAAATATCTTTTGTATTATCTTGGGTACTTGAATTTGCTACTTACTTAATAGGCACCCTATGTGAATATGTGCGACATTTCCTTAGAGATTGGAATATATGCTAAGTTTTGTTTTTCCTTTGGATAGGTATATATGATATGTGAATAGAAAAGTCTTATTAAATGGTAATGAATTTAATGTATTCTAAATAAAAGTTTGAAAAGATGTTTCAAAAAGTGTTTTAAGGCTTAGGAGACTTTGTTTATGGAGCTCTATATGATTCAAATTTTTGTTAATATGTTTTGATCTACCATATTCAAATTTTAGTTTATATGTTCCTATTATAATTTTCAAACTCCTCTCTATTATGGGAAAGTTCATAAGTAAAGATTAGCCAAATGGTTTTTGAAAGAAGAAAGAATTACTTTCAAAAGAAAGAAAATATTTTATAACTTGCGGCTTTGAACTCATTTGCTCAAGCATAAATTGTGAAATGTTTAATAAAGATTTTTTTTTTTGAAAATTGAAAAACTAGTTTATTTTGATAGCTACGAAAGAATATTCATACATGTAATGATTTAATTTGAAGTGCTTCCACAATATCTAAGGACTTGATTTGGGTATTGTAGTTGATTTGAAAATCGAGACTTCCACTGTCATTACATTCCGAAATATCTAAGGATTTGCTTTGGTGATTTTAGTATATTTGGAAATCGAGATTTCTGCTGTCATTAGGTTCTAGAAGTTGTTTAGTTTTCATAAAAGTTTTGTGACTAAAAAATATTTATGAAAATATATTAGTTAAGTTTTTATACTTTCACGACATTTAAATTTTGTAAATTAAGAAAAATCATTTTTTAGAATATCCCATATTTTAAGGCAATACATGTACGTTTTCTCGAATATATCTAAAAATTTCAATTTTATCGAACATGCTCTGATTGCTGGTTCAAAACTTTAATTAATCACCTATGGATTGCTTAAAACTTTTTTTACTATTTAAGGTACACTAAAGACAATAACATACGACTAGGAGAGTGCACAAGGAACTTAGCATCCTTGATATGCTATAATTTATATTTTGCAATTCCATATTGTGGTTTAGTCTAGCCGAATCAACAAATGGTAGGTGAAATAGGGAATGTTTTTTCTTTATGCCAAAAATAGTACTATTTTAGGACCTATCCCGTCTCCACAGCATACTTACGACTATGATCATATTGCACGGTGGCTAAAAAATCTGAAAGGCTTAGAAAAGCCTATGAGCGAAACCAATGAGCCTTAATGAGCTAGAGAAATAATTTAAGATACTCAAAAGAATCTAAAAACAAAACCAATAAGCCTAAAAGAGCTTGAGAAAAAAAGAGAATTAAAAAAGTTAAAAGAGACTATGAGATTTAAAAAGCCTAAAACAACAGAGGATAAAAACGAGCTAGCTATGCTTAAGAAGCTTGAAATGAAACCAGTGAGATTTGAAAAAAAAAACCTTTAGTAGTTAAGAGTTTTAAAAAAAACACAAGTATCTAGATGATAAAATTTATGGACGGGGATAAGAAAATCATAGAGAACTTAGATTACGAAAATTTAAATAATAAAAACTTTAATTATAAAAATAATTATTTAGAATGTTAGAGATGATTGAAATCTAATAAATGAGTTTGAATAAAATTGAATAGAAAAGTAAGGCAAATTGTTTGAGAAAAGATGCAACTTCATTTTTGTTGTTTCGAGAGCAGATAATATTTGAGGCAATTAATTGCTGAATTATTTATTATTTATTTTTTGTAGGCAAGAACACGTAACAAACCACAAATTTAAGAATATAATAAAGCTAGATTAAGGTAAATAAAAAGGCCATACTAAGGTAGTGATTAGCGCTAAATTATGAAAATACTAGGATCGGGCAGTTAAGACACGGACAGCCCATTAGGTTAGGGTAGCGGAAAGCAGTAGCTTGGGGCAATGGAAAAATAAAAATTTTAATGCTAAGAGCATAGGCTATGACAGTAGGTGAGGGTAGCGAAAAGCAGTAGGTTAGGGCTGTGGAAAAAAAAATTTTAACGCTACAGTGTTTACTGCAGGGGTAGCACATTGTCACGGACTGATTTTTTCGTACGGCCTTAAACGCAAATCTGGAACAATATGCGCTAAGTCAGCCTTACTTCCTAAAATCACAAAAACCACAAAGAAAGATATGAAGAAAGAGTGCACAGAAAAACTGTGTAGATTTAGTTGCTATAAAAGCTTTATTGCATAAAGCTTGCATTTCTTTTTGCCAACAGCGGTTGCTGCATTTATACTAAGGCATATGTACAATAAAGGGATGAGATTAACCCTAGAATCTCATCTAATGGCTTACAATGAAAGCTGTAAATCCTATTCCTAATATAAAAAAGATTTTCCTATTTACATAGCCTATTTTCTATTTAATACAAGGCTTTCTCATTAGTGTCAAATCTCCTAGATAAGACAAGAAGATATAGCTCTTGTTTATTTAGGAAATTGCTGTTGTAACCCTAATGTGTGCAGCTTGTTTAGGAAAGCTCTGTTGGGTAAGATCTGTGGCACAATCTGCTGTACATTTTGCTGCATAGGCTGCTGCACATTCTGCTACATGTACGCCGCATTTTGTTGTGACGTAAACTAGGCATTTTCTGTAGCGTAAATTGGGGCGTGACATTCTCCCCCACCCAATCAAGCAACTTCCTTGATGCGCCGCTACTGGTAGTCACGAACCTAGTTTTCAAACTGCCATAGAGTTGTCTCAAGTACCTAGCTCGTCTCGCTATTGGGTAAGCCCTTCCACTTGACAAAGTACTCACGACTCGGTAGATAGTTTTGTCTTTGAACATTCTGGTCATCAAGGATGATCTCTGCTTCCTTGTCGAAAGTTGTGTTTAGACCCAAGGGCTGCCGCTTTGGTTCACTGTGCTTAGGGTCACCCGCATTTCAATGAAAAGGCTTGAGATAACTTGCATGGAAAACCGGATGTAGTCTAAGCCTCGAGGGTAACTCCACCTTGTATAACACATTGCCTACCCGCTTGGCAATGGGAAATGGACCCTTATATTTATGAACTAACCCCTTGTGTAGTAGGCGCGTGGACTTGTGCTGTTGGGGCAGAATCTTCACCAGCACCATGTCACCAACATTAAACTCTACTTGTCACTGCTTTTTGTTAGCCCACTTTTTCATCCGCTTCGCTGCCTTGTAGAGGTATGCTCGTGCAATGTTTGTCTGCTCATGCCATGACTTGGCAGCTTTGTACTCTGCTGGGGAGCGCCCTTTGAATGCCGCTGGGGAGCGCTTTTTGTACGCCGCTGGGGAGCGCCCTTTGTACCACGCTAGGGAGCGCCCTTTGTAAGCCGCTGGAGAACGCCCTTTGTATACCGCTGGGGAGCACTCTTTGTAGCTTGAAACAAGTGTATAGGGCGTGAGGGGCTGCTGCCCAATAGCCAACTCGATCTTGCGGTCTACCTCTAGCCGAGGTGGTAGTTTCTTTGGTTGGGCGTCCGACATCACATACTTGTGCTCTGAGAGTACATGCGCAATTTCTACTGGTGGCGCAAGCTCCTCGCTGTCTACAGTATCATCCACCTCCCACATGGTTGCAAGGAATGTTTCTTCTCTACGACCAACACCTTTCTTCACTTGCACTGCTGAGAGAAGAGTGGCGTTGGTAGTGGGTTTTGCTACTGTAGGCACCATGCAAGGATCTCCTTCCATTATACAAACCGAGTTGTATTGCAGTATTAGTATGACCTTGAACTGTTGCAGGAAATCTATCCCTAGCACTGTATCAAAATAATCGAGAGGTGCTACTGAAAAATTTACCTTGCTGCTCCAGTTTCCCAAGTGTAGATCGACACCCCGCACTACACCGTCGAGAGGTTTGGCTTCCGCATTCACTGTCTTGAGGAAGCCGCTCCTTTTTTTCACCCGAAGACCCAAGCGCTTCGCCTTTGTACTCTTGATAAAGTTGTGCGAAGCTCCAGTATCCAACAGCGCATGTGTCTTCTTCCCATTAATGCACGTCTCGACATGCATAAGGGCCTTGCTGTACATAGTGTTAGGCACTAGTTTCGCCTTAAGCGCGCTAAGCTGTTGCAAGCTTCCTATGCTTGTTTGCTCCGCCACCACTTCTTGGGCCTCAAACATGGCGTTGAATGCCTTTTTCCGCGGACAATCCCTGGCCCAATGGTCTCCATCGTAGAGAAAGCAATTTGACCTTGGCTTGCTTCCTCTTTTCCCATCACGCCGCTGCTCCATACCCTTCGGTGGCTAGTCTTTCTCATCCTTGTCCTATTGAGGCTAAGAATTCTACGCTCCCCCATCACTACTAGGCTTATGTTGGTGCTGCGACTTTCCCCCATCTCGCTTGCAGAAATCAACAAGCGTCTTGGCAATGGTTAAGGCAGTGGCGACATCCTTAACATCCCGCCGCTTAAGTTTAGAAGAGGCCCATAGCTACGACCCCTCATAAAAATTGAAGAGTAAGTTTTCATCACTCATGCTTGGAATTTGAAGCATGAGGTCAGAAAACTCCTCAACATACTCCGTACTAGATTTATTTTGCTTCAGCTCCTTCATCCTCTTGTGGGCATCATATGACACATTTTTTTGATAAAATTGACGCCTAAGCTCTTGCTATAACCTGACCCCAAGTGTTGATGGTGCACTTTCCTTTCTGAATTTCTACATGCTTTCTACGCCACCAAGAAAGTGCATGATCGAAAAGGTAAAGGGTAGCAGTACTTACCTTATCTTGCTCATTCTGTAAACCGATTGCCTCGAAATACCGCTCAATCTGCCAAAAGTAGTTGTTCGACTCCTTGGCGTTCCGTTTTCCACCGTACGCCTTAGGTTTAAAAGCTTTAACTCTTGGCGTATGAAGAGCCCCATGAGAGGTGCCAACCCCAGTGGCTACCGCTCGCTTGCAAAGGCTAATATTGCCTTTTGGATCGTCCAAACCATTGTGCAACAAGTCCAACTATTGCTGCATAGTCTCCAAAATCCCCAGAATTTTGGCTTCGAACGCTTCTTGCCCTTGACGCCGCTTCTCCTCGGTGGAATGTTTGGAACTGTGGATGAGCTCCTGCAGCTCTTCCCCTTAAGTAGCCAACCCGCTCTCTAGGTTCTCCACAGTTTGCTCCAAACTGTCAAGCCAATCCCTCAAATTAGCCAGTCCTTCTGTCACCTTCCCTATGGTGGTGCCAAGTTTATTAAGAGCATCACGGGACTTGCTCTGCACTCTAGTCCGTTTCTCTTATGCAAGAATTGGTTCTCTACCACGCATCTATTTGTTTTGTGCCATGGCGCTCTTCTTTCTTTCTTTGGAATTGTCGCTCTGATACCAACTGCCACGGACTGATTTTTTCGTGCGGCCTTAAATGCAAATCTGGAACAATATGCGCTAAGTCAGCCTTGCTTCCCAAAATCACAAAACCACAAAGAAATAGATGAAGAAAGAGTGCACAGAAAAACTACACAAATTTAGTTGCTGTAAAAGCTTGAATTGCATAAAGCTTGCATTTCTTTTTGCCTACAGCGGCTACTGTATTTATACTAAGGCATATGTACAATAAAGGGTTGAGATTAATCCTAAAATCTCATCTAATGGCTTATAATGAAAACTGTAAATCCTATTCCTAATATAAGAAAGATTTCCCTATTTACATAGCCTATTTCCTATTTAATAGAAGGCTTTCTCATTAGTGTCAAATCTCCTAAATAAGACAAGAAGATACAGCTCTTGTTTATTTAGGAAACTACTACTGTAACCCTAATATGTGTAGTTTGTTTAGGAAAGCTCTGCTGGGCAAAATCTTTGACACAATCTGTTATATATTTTGTTGACTGCACATTTTGCTGCATGTATACCGCATTCTGCTGCAGCGTAAACTGGACATTTTCTACAATGTAAACTGTGGCGTGACAACATGCACCCCACATATGGTCTACAGTGCATAAAAAAAAATCTTCAAACAAACTCTTATACTATGTCTTGTATTAATTATTATTTATAATAAATATATAAAATATATCATTATATAAAATAAAAAAATAATATAAGAATATCGATACTCTTCTAATAAGAATCCTATCTTAATAAGATTAAATATAGTAATAATAATAAGATAATTTAAGAAATTATGTTTTATTTTAATTTTAACACTTATTTATTATTTATTAGCAAACGGAAAGTTTTTAACTTGGAAACTACGAGTACATGTTCCAACAACTTTTTCATTTGTTGGCGTTAGCAGAACTCAAATTCATGTATTTTTCAAGAGTCATTTCTGGTGAAAGATCAGTAGAGTAGCCTTTCTCTACCGCCACCCCTTTCTCGGCTGCGAGGCGCTCAACCCAATTCAGGACCATGTCTACTCCAACCTGGTTGGGGTCCAACAGCATGCAAGCTACCTCCGTCGAGTTCTCACCGTGAAACAAGCCAAGTGTTGCACCCCCTGGCAGTCCACTGCCACGAGCACTCACTTTACGGGCTATTCGACAAGCAATGGAGATATTTGCCAACATGAGGAACCCATGGACGAGCTCCGATCATTTCTATGCCTCTGTTCGGAGACACCTCTGCTGGGCCTTCATTGGGACTTTCCGGGAAACTTTTGGGCATTTTCAAACCAGTCCATTGGTTGCCCATGTGGTTGGGCCCGTAGAAACCCAGCTAAGGTCTGATGGTTTCCAGTGCCTTGCGTGTTGAGTGCGCTTCAGCATACAAAAATACTGGCACTGCAACAAAAACAATGGGAAAGAGAGTGTAAACAGATTGATGATATAGAAACATTAACAAAATTTTGTTCTGCACTTGCCTCGAAAAACACTGCCAATGTTTGCTGCGAGTGCTTTAGCAAGCCATGCTGCTTCATCCAAGGAAGCCCGAGCCAGTGGATGGAAAACAATGTCATCGACACAACACCGATCCGAGGGTGTCCACCTGTCTGCAACTTAAGGTTTATGGTTTCATAAGCAGCCTTAACCATGGCTACTACAGTTTGCTGCAATGGACTATAAATTGGAGTCCCTGTGCTATCGTGGACAATATACGACACAAGTGCGTAACGGACCCTAATATGTGCGCAATCCCCCAATTTGCATGTAACAATCAGATTGTCATACGAGAAATTTAATAACATACAAAGTTGTTCTTACATTATTACTAATCTTACTTCTTTTTATTACTTAATTATTTATACTGTCGAACCAGTTAACAAAAACAAAAAATGGCTGACTATTTTACTTTTCTTGGTTAATTTTTATCTTTTAACCGACAAATTTAACAAAAAAAAGGTACAGTTGTTTTCTTAAAAACTACCACCTTTCTCCCTATTTTTCGATAAATAAATTACCTTTATTAAGCAAAATAATAAATAGAGGTATTGTAAATTTATTTATTATGAGTGAATAATACAAGTTATTTCTCATTCTAAAATTTCATCATCACCATCTTATATTGTTTTTTGTTTTTTGGATCAAGATTGTTGTTTTCTTCGTGAAGTCTTTTTTTCTTACCTTGGGATCACCTTCTTTATTTCGATCCGCTGGAGGTGGCGCCTGCTCTTTTCCCAAATGTTGTTGCACAGACCCAATTGTTTCCCTAAGCTTTTCAATTTCCTTTTTTGTCCGCAAGTCTTACTTGTAACTTTAAACTTTTAGATGGGGTTGTGACCTTAATGTACTATTAATTAAAGTAAATCTAAATCTATAGTCTTGTGTTCTTATCTATTTATTCAATTATAATTGTCCAATAATGAACAAACTTGATTTTATGATCATTTATTTACATAAAATAACATAAAATAATAAAAAAAGAATGAGCACTAGCATCTTCCACGTAACAAGCCTCTTAAATACAGAAGTCTTACCGTCGGCATGAATAATAACTTCAATAATTCGTAACTGTAAGAATTCACACCATTTCAATGAGAAATTTACGGGAATAGAAATAGTAAAGCAGTTATTTTTATTTTTATTTTTTCTCCAGAAAAATTAAGCTTTTTAGATTAGCTGATTGTGAAAATAAGATTTCCAGAAAAATTTTATTGACTTCTCAATCTCTGGGGACATTCTTCAATAACTTTAGTGTTTGAAAGAAGAGTTGATAAAATTTTAAAGTTTAGCCCTTTGAATCTTTAGTAAATAAGAGAAAATTAATTAATTGACAAAAGCCTGCTCCACCTGACTAGCTCTCAGCAAACAAAAGAATATATTTTAGCATATTAAGGATAGATCAGAACTTCAAGAGGTTTAAAAACAGCGAATTCAGCACAGCAAGCTTTCTAAAATGATGGTAATAGCATTACAAATATGTCTGAAATTATTCTAGTATAGAATATAATTTATTCTTACATATTAAATTATGCCTTTGTTTAATTCTTTAGAAGATAATCAATTAATCCACTCTAGGAGGAAACTAAGCAATATCACAAGCACCTAATAACCACAGTTTCAAGCACTCTCTGAGTAGAATTATAATCTTAAATATTTGTTAATCGTGGAAAACAATCAAACAATCAAGAAGCACCATCGTTAACAGAATTAAGATTGCAGGTCAACACAGTCATATTTACAAATCTTATAGGTTTTTCATAATCATGATCTTATGATAAACGATTTCCATTAAATGTTCTTGATATAAATATATCAGGTATCAAAAAATATTTCGTTTGTATGTTATGAAATATTGACTTTATTATATCAAACATAAGTGATGTTTTTTATTATGTCATGAATTTATTATTTTTAAAAATGGTGACTATGTTGATCGTGGCCCTCATCATAAATATTAACGTTTACAATACTTTTTTTAGCTGAAGTTTTTGTATACTTTTAACTAGAATAAAAATTAGTATAAAAGAATTAAACTAAATCATTAATTACAGTTATACAATAAATTAACTTTCAAATTCCATCAGTAAAGTACCTACCCAACAAATAGTACTGGATGAAAGTCCCATCCTCTAATAGTTGATGGACAAATATTTGTCAATGAGGTTGAAAAACCCATAGCTTATGTAAAGTCAAATATTACAATTAAATCCTCAAATCCAAATCCACCGTTTCTTGGGAACAAAATCAAAGAAAATTCGGTTGATAATAGCAATTCGGATGCTTTCTAGAACCGAGTTTTTCGTTTTCAAATCTAAAACTTCAGGAGAAAATTAGTTTTCGGAGAAGAGATAACATTTCAGAATCATTAAGAAATTCTCTAACTATTCTAGCAATAATGATACGGAAAGTGAGAGAAATTTGGGTTGACGCTACTGTGGTACAAAATCGCAAGTAAATAAGTCTAACAAGTAATAAAATGATAAGATGAGTATCATTTCACGAGAATTATTATAAACTAATTCTCAAAACTTGAAATAACTCTAATTTTATTTAATGAATTAAGTTTAATTGGTAGAAAATTAAAAGTAAATACAATAAGTTCCTCCCATTTGCTCTTTTTAATAAGAATTAATTATTTAGTTGCTAGTTGAGTATCCCTAAATTACTCACATAGCCCCATTCGAGATCTAAAGAAAATACTCTATAAAACTTAACTAAGTGCTATGTTCCTATGCAAAGTTAAAATATTAAATAATTCATTAAGATTTATGAATCTCTTTTAAGAACAACACAAACTATGCAAGTATATTCCTATTTTACATGTAATTTATGACATTCAATATAATGAACTAAGACACATAAATTAGTTTTCGCTATCATTATGATTAATAATTCAACTAAATAGTGATCAATTATTTAGAAGCATTAAGAGTAATATTGAATGCATCAACTAAAATAGAAAATTCTTAATTAAATTAAACAAATGGTTTGAATATTAAAGTTAGACTACATCATAACCCTAAAAAATAAATATACTCTATAATTAAATAAAATACGACAAATATTAAATAACAAAACATAATAAAATATCGAAGAACTTAGTGGTTTAAAGTTTTGTTGTAAAGTTTTCTCCTTTACTTTACTCCTCCTCTCCAAACTTTCTCTCTCTCTCTAATGTTTTGTGTTCTTCTTCTTCTTAATGTTGTGTGTTTTGAATGGTGACTCTATTGCTTATTTATAGGCAAAATTCACCCACATTTATATCATCGCCTGCATCATCATCCATTAAGCTTTCTATTTTTCTCAATACACCTTTTTATATCATCACTTACATTATACATCATTACTTACATTATAAATCATTAATGACATACGCACTTACATAAGCATAATATAATATTTATTTCTAGAATACTCGATCTTTAAAATATGATAATTTTTTTGAACAATTTCTGATTCGAGTTATTCTTTCCAATATACTTGAAGCGATGAACTAATTTCAATAAGATTCAATTTACAGCGATGAACTCGTCACGAATAGTAGCATTTGGTGGAGTCCACATGCGATTTTCCATCAGTTTTAATAATAACAAAATCAACAAGATCTAAGTTCAAATTTAAGTTTAAATAGATAAAATAACGCTATAAAAATAGAGTTATCACACCCCTAAATTTAAGATTTTGCCTGTCCTCAAGCAAAACAAACTTCGAATCAATTTTATAATCAATAGCTCATAATCATTAACATAGGACAAAACAATCATTATCAAGATCTAAATATTAATCAATAGGTTAAATGACCTTACTGGACCTCTTGCAGTTTGTGTGTGGATGGATAACTTAAATGACCCAAACCTTTAACTCTAGTAACTGGTTTCGGCGAAGTAGACTACGAGCTCAACATTATTTATTTTATTTATATATATATATATATATTTTAATTTTTTAATTTTTTTATGCGACTAATCCTAAGAAATGGATCACATTTTTACGTAAAAATCCATATTTGTGATACAGATCTCCAATTACTTAGTGAAATATTTATACTAGTATGCTTTGCATGCTCATACATTATATACGCCTTTTTACGTGAAAATCTATATTTGTGATACAGATTTTAGTTACTCTGAACAGAACATAAACGAAGAATGCTCTGTTTTTGAGTGCAGCTGAAGTGCGACGCACGAAATGGATTTCCGGGCGCACAACCGTTGCTGGGGAGCATAGATTAACATCACAATCTGCGGAATATACTCCCTTAGGATCGATACGTGCATGCATGTGTATTT
>JAXCLQ010070801.1:0-13586 GCA_035584115.1 Cedrela odorata
CATTATTTCAAAAAACACAAAAACAAATGATAAATAAAAAATATTACTTATTTATATAGTATTAAAAATAATTTTTTTATTGCTTTTTTTTAAATTTGAATACATAATAATAATATTAATTATATAAATTTTGTTAAATACAAATATTAGAAAATTTGAATTTTTTACATAAAATTTTTAATTATATTAAAAAATATTAATATATATAATAACACTCGATTATATTTTAGAATGATATATAATTACAGGAATATAATATAATATTTAAATCTCTATTATAGAGGGTATTGATGCAACAAAAATTCCTTCTGTGAATCTCATACACCAGTAATATCTTCTTTCTCTTTGAACGTTTCTTCAATTTACAACTACAACGTAACCTTAAGAGTAAAAGTTGATTGTTTGGCGAAAACTCTAACTTAAGAATTTAAGGGTTTTATTTTAAAGAGAGAAAGTTTAGGAGAATTATGATTTTTTTTTGCCAAAGTTTCAGTAGTCGTACTTGATCATAGTTAATATCTTTTTATAGATGTTTTTATTTTTTAAAAAGATGGTAGAATCCCTATGGAATATGAAAACAAGTATTTTGTCGAGTGAGGATCACAGAGATTCCATAGATTAAGCATCGACTTCCAAATTTTATGGGATTATGTGCCTTTTACATAAAGTTTACCTTTATGATTCTTATTATGTAAGAAGTCTTAATTAGTAAGAATTCTTATTAGAGAATAATTCGAGAAAGATATGGGAAGGAAATGAACATTTTATAAATATGTAAGTGTCGAGAGGTCTCGAGATTCTTTGTCTAAGACTTTTCTACTCATCAAGATGAGCTTAGGTATTGTACGTTTGAGGCCCTTATAAGTTGAACAAGGCTCTTATAAGCTGTAATCGAGAACTTTGTAAGCTATAGTCGAGACCCTTGTAAGCTGTGACCGAAACTTTTATAAGTTGTGATAAAAATTTATGCATCAATATGAGGTGCCGACTCGAGACCTTCTTATTCCTTGAGGTCTTGGCTTGAGAGAAAGCCTCGTGCCTTTTACTAGTATGACAACTTTTCTCAAGTAACGCTTGATCTTAGTACACTATTGTCTCCACAAACAGGGTCGTTCAAGGCTTGTAACCTCATAGACCTTAGGCATACTAGACTATACACCAACATCAAGCCCCTTAATTTAGTCAAAAATAATTATTTTTTTGACAAAAACTAAAGTATTCATTCGAAAAGACGTGCCTGCTTGCTGCCTTTAAATGTTCAGCTTGAAACTCGCATGCTTTTAATACGTGGCAGAAGAAGACTAGCTTTTGGGATTACGACGTTTCGGGCTCCTAGAGATCTTATTGTCCCTAATGATGACCGTATTCTTTTTATAAATGAAAAACATCCCCTTAGCTTCTATTTTGATGTAGCGTCATCCTATCCCTTGATCTGTAATATGCATCGGTGGTTAAGGTTCTTATATTCCTTCAAATACTTCACTTTTTACCTTTTACTTTTTTCTTCACCTTTATGCAATCATTTTTCCTTTGTAAACACCCTCAACAGCAGTAAGACCACAGTAGAATGGTTTCAAATCTTTGACGACTTCTTCAAGTTCTTCATTTCAACAATTATCAATAGTAAGTCCCATTTTCTTTCCTTTATCTATTTGTGGTTGGTTTTGTGGTATAATTGGTTGATTAAGGAAATTGGTAGATGTTTTCTTAGGTTTAGAGACCTTTATGCCCACCCCCCTGAGTTGTTGATAATCCTGGAATAGCCTTTAACCCTCTATTTTTCTTCTATGAAAAATAGAAATGGTTTATAGGGGGAGACGACTTTGGTGAGGGACAAGCTATCGTCTCTGTTGCTTCTCTCATCTTGGTGAGGAGAGACCTAACACATTTTGAGGCAGATAGGTTTATTTCTACTATAACTGAATTGGACTTAGAGGTGTATAATAGGCTTTATAGAATTCCCGAAAGTGAATATCTTAGGGTTTTAGGGGTAAATGAACTTCCGAGCTGTCCGCTTGAGGCTGAAATAACTTTTAATGAGAAATTTTTCCATGTAGGTGTTAGGCTTCCTCTCCAAAATTATTTCACCCAAATTCTTACTTCCTTCAGGATTCCTCCATATCAACTAAACTTAAACAGTTTGAGGAACATGTCAGGTCTGTAAGTTGTATGGGGTCAGATTTCAAACTTGGCTCCCTCTCTCTCGGAAATTGAATAATGTACATTCTGAAGAGAAATCCAATAAGGAGTCCGGGTGGTTATTCCTTCAAAACTGCCCTAATGAGACGAACCTTATTACTAGTAACCCCACCTTCAATAAGAATTAGAAGAAAAAGTAGTTCTTTGTTAGAGGTGACTAGAACTCCACACCTAACACCTATGTGCCGAGACCTTTTAGGGAGGTAATCACCTGGAGCGGTTTACATAGGTTAGACCTTCGTAGCAAAGAGAGGGTAAGGATAGCAAGGTCTTTAGCGTCCAACTAGAGCGTTTAGCTCTCAGAGAATGAGATAATTGCGCCGGGCCTTATGGATTTTTGGGTATCTAGTGAACAATTGGCCTTAGAAAAGGCCTTTCTACAAGGTAATTATCTTGAAATTACTTGTCCTTGTATTCGAACGGCGGTATTTAACCTTGGTTTTATTTATTAATGTAGGCAAAATGACCTCCAGAAATCCTACTTTAGACTTTTACGAGGCCTTGCAAAGACTGGCTAAGGAGAAGAGAGCTAGGAAGGCTCCTCAACCTCCCAAAACTGCCCAAAAGAGTCCAATTAAGACCCTAGGAACTTTAAAGGCAATTGGCGCCTGCAGTTCGACTTGCCCCCAGGCCCCCACCAAGGGGGTAGTAATCAGAGGCCCTACGCCTCCCCTTTCGGCTCTCCTTGAAGACAAAGAAAAGGGGAAGCGTAAGGCTGTAGCTGTAGTCGCCAAAGAGAGAGCTAAGAAGAAAAAATAGATATTTGGCTAAGCTAACAAGGAGTTTGCCGGACCCCACGAGCTTTTTCTTGAGGATCTTCCTACGGAGAAGTGAGAATTTTTTGTGCACTTCAGTCTTTGTATCAACCTGCAGGCTTTCGAGCGAGTCGTTGCTGAATTTTCAGCTGAAGTGGCTGGGCTAGGTAATTTTGTTTTCTTTCAATCTTACACAACAAATTAAGTTTTGTAACTTGTCCCTTGATGATTTTGTATGTTGGTGTTTTTTAGCTTTTCTACTCCACTATGCTTCAGCATAGTGCCTTTATAAATGACTTTTCTAGGGTGTCAAAAGCTAAGAAGAGAGCTGAGAATGCGGAGGAGAACTTGGTAATTGAGAGAACCAAGTTCGAATCCGATCTCATGAAGATGGATCAGAAGCGAGAGAAGCTCCAGATTATGATGGCCACGACTGAATCATCTTATGCCGAAACAAGCAAGAGGATTGAAGCCCTTGAGTCTGAGGTGAATGGCTTGAGGGAGGAGGGACAGACGCACCTCCAAAGTTTTAATAAGGTGTGTGAATAGCTTCGGGGAAGCTTGGACGAAGAGAAGAAGAGGTACTCACTTCAGGCCAAGAAGGTTGAAGAGAACGAGGAGAACATGGGGGCTCGGCTTCATGAGCAAGTTAATGATAGTATTGACCTGACTTATGAGACATTCTAAGGTTGGTACCTCGACTTAGATTTAACTTGGCTGTGTGAGGCCTTGAGACGCCAGCCTCCAAGTTGAGAAGGGGATCAATTTGACGGGGTGTTCCCTGAGGAGAAGGAGCATCCCAACTTCAAGACAATGTATGTGCCTCCTATAGAGTTCGTCATTGGTTCTTCTATTGAGCCGCCCCTCCTCATTACAATTGATACAGTTGAGGTCTCTTTTGCTGAGGAGATAGAGGCTCCTCCCCTTCCTTCTAGTGCGATTGATCTTGAGGCACCCCTGCTGACCCAACGAATCCTCCTCCAGCTAACCAGTTTGCTGAAGTAGTTTAGTTTTTTTTTTTTTTTGTAATAGACTTTATATATCAATAAAACTTTCATTAGAAATTTCTTGGTTTGCTTTACTCTCTATTATGCTTTCTTCTACTTTCGACGATTGGTTTCATTTGTAACACTTGATTGAATCCTATTTGAACTTGTAACATTTTAATCTCACTTAAAACAGTTTGGTAATAAAGCTTCAAAAAATCTAAAACAGATCATCCTTCATGTACTTCGAATTTTTTATTTTAGACTTAATAAAATTTAGGGTATCCTTTCCTTTGGGCGCCCACAAACCTCGGTCTATTCTAAGGTTATTTCCGAGACCTTCATTAGGTAATAAACATCCGTACTCCGAGACGATTTGATCATTTAATCTTTTATGGATTATGTGAGTTTTGTGACCGATTTCATACTTAAGACTCGTTTAAGCTTTAGGCACAAACTGATTACTTAAGAATCCTTAGAATGAAAATGTAATGTGCGTGTCCATGAACCGTGTCATCCTTTCTTAAACTTTAGGATGTGATTGTTTCGAGACATATGAATATAGTCGCCTGAGAACCTTTTTTGCTCTTTATATGTCCTGAGACCACACCTAGGTTTATTTGAGTTGAGGATACCATTACTTTAAGACAATTAATAAGTTAACGTCTAAGTACCGTGTCGCCTATGTTTGGGTTTTGGGAGGAGATTACCCTGAGATATTTTGAAATAGTTACCTAAGAACCCCTTTGCTCTTATACTCTTTGAGACCGTACTCAAAGCTTGTTTGAGTTGAGATCGTTATTATCTAGGGGTAGATGTGAAGCTACCGTCTAGGAACAGCGTCACCCATACTTGGTCTTCGGGAGGAGATTACCCTGAGACATTTGAAAGTAGTCCTTCGAGAACCTCTTTTACTCTTATGCTCTCTGAGACCATGCTCAAGGCTTGTTTAAGCTGAGGATGCTATTATCTCGGGGTAGATGTGAAGCTACCGTCTGGGAACCGTATCACCCATATTTGGGCTTCGAGAGGAGATTACTTCGAGACGTTTGAAAGTAGTCATCTGAGAACTTCTTTTGCTCTAATGTTCTTTAAGACTGTGCTCAGGGCTTGTTTGACTTGAGGGTACTATTACCTCGAGGTAATTGATAAGCTGACGTTCGGGAATCGTGTCACCCATACTTGGGCTTCGAAAGGATATTACCCCGAGACTTTTGAAAGTAGTTCTCCGAGAACCTCTTTTACTCTTATGCTCTTTGAGACCATATTCAAGGCTTGTTTGAGCTAATGGTACTATTACCTGGGGGCAATTGAAAAGCTGACGTCTGGGAACCGTGTCACCCATACTTGAGTCTTAGGAGAAGATTATTCCGAGATATTTGAAAGTAGTCCTTCAAGAACTTTTTTTGCTCTTATGCTCTCTGAGACTGTACTTAGGGCTTGTTTGAGCTAAGGGTACTATTACCTCAGTGCAATTGATAAGCTGACGTCTGAAAACCGTGTCACCCATACTTGGGCTTCAAGAGGAGATTACCCCGAGATGTTTCGATGTCATGAGCTTGGATTTATCTATTAGCCGACTTTAAAAGTGGAAAATGAAAATAACTTTATTCATTTCTAAGGAAATTTGCTATAAATTTTTTATGTTTCTAAGGGTAATACAACTTCAAGCGCTTGGCATTCTATGGTTTTCGAACTCTGTTTCCAGTGGGGGATTCTAACTTATAGACTCTGGGTCTGAGAACATGAATGACTTTGTAGGGTCTTTCCTAATTTGCTCATAACACGCTTTCTCATAGTACCTTGGTGTTTAAAGTTACTTGTTTTAGAACCCAGTCCTTTATTTGGAAAGAACAGTGCCGAACGTTTTGTTTGTAATACCTCACTACCCTTCGTTTGTAAGCTGTGACATCTATCATCGCCCAATCCCTTCTTTCTTCTAGCAAATCTAATTCTAAGCGTAAATTCTGGTCATTGGATGTCTCATCATAGTTATTGATTCGAAAAATTGAAATGTTGACCTCGATTGGAATTATCGCTTTACACCCGAAAGCTAGACTGTAGGGGGTTTCGCCATTAGCTACTTTTAGAGTTATTCAGTAAGCCCAAAGAAACTCGGGAAGTTTGTCAATCCACGCACTTTTATGTTCCTTGAACTTCTTTTTTAGGGCCTTTTTGTTGACTTTGTTGGTAGCTTCCACTTGTCTATTAGTTTTTGGTAGGTTGGTGTTGCGAATCTGAGGTCGATTAAAAAGTCCGAGTAAAATTCTCTAAAGCTTGCATTGTCAAATTGCTTTCCATTATCTGTGATCAGCATTTAAGGTATTCCAAACCTATAGATATTGATGCGTTTGATAAATATCGTGACCCTTTTTTCAGTGATGAAGGCTAAGGGTTTGACTTCCACCCACTTCATGAAATAGTTAATAGCTATTGTAACTTACTTCGTGTTAGCTTGAGCTAGTGGTAATAGTTCAATGAGGACGAGCCCCCATTGGGAGAATGGCCAAGGGCTCGACAGCGAGGTTAGCTTCTCTAGAGGTTGTCTAGGGATATAATCGTATACCTGGCATTCGTGACAAGTTTTAGCTATCTGTGCCCTGTCCCTTGAAAGTGTCAGCCAGTAATATCTTCACCTCAAGATCTTGTGGGTCATAGTCCGAGCTCCCCCATGTTTGCCACATACTTCGTGGTGGATTTCTTCTAGAATTTAAACTCCTCCATGTTTGCCATATACTCCGCAGTGGATTTCTTCTAGATTCTGAGTTGGTTTATCAGGTTTTATGCACCTAAGGTAGGGGATGTTGTACCCTCATTTGTATAGTTTTTCATTAATGATGTTGTGCCTTGTTGACTTATTTTTAGTTTTCTAGAAGTTTATCGTCTTGGCTGTAAGACTTTATTTCGTCGATTTAGCATCGATAGGCGTTTATCTAAGCTACATGGGACTGGTGATCATTAATTTCTGTGCTTCTTTGTTCTAGCACCTCAATTGAGACCGAGGTGGGAACATTTTCTTTAAAGGTGAAGACTAATTTTGCTAGCATATCTACCTTTGAATTTTCAGCTTTCAAACTTTGTTTGATTGTGACAGTCTTTAATATGCTTAATAGTTGCTTAGTTTTCTCCTAGTATGCTTGCATATTACTTTCTTGCGCTTGAAATTGTCTATCCAATTAGCTAGCTACCAGTTGAGAGTTGTAGTAAATACCAAGGCTTGTGATTCTTAGTGCCTGAGCAAATTTAATCCTTATAATCAAAGCTTCGTACACCATCTCGTTATTAGTGACCTTAAAATCAAACTTTAAGGAATACATTACCTTAGTTCCATTTGAACTTATAAGGACCACACCAGCTCATCCCTCTTGAGCATTTGAAGCTCCATCAATAAAGAAGCATCAGATCGACTCTCATTCGTATGAGGTGATTAGATCCTTCTAGGGAGAAGACCCTAGAAATTTTAGCCATGAAATCTACCAAGGTTTGACCTTTAATTGCCTTTATAAGCTTGTAATCAACGTCATACTCACTGAGCTCGATGAACCATTTCACTAATCGACCAGAGAGATCTGGCCGATCCAAAATTTGTCTCAGAGGTTGGTTTGTTAGCACTACCACTTGATGAGTTTGAAAATATGGTCTAAGCTTTTTAGCTGTTACCACTAATGCTGGTGCTAACTTCTCAGGTGGTGAATATTTCGTCTTGGTGTCCAATAATGCTTTGTTAGTGTAGTAGATGAGACGATGAATCTTCTCGACATCTTCCTTTACTAAAACCGAGCTTACTACATGGTCAATTACTGCAAGGCAAAGGTACAGCGTATCTCCAGTCTTGGGCCTTGTTAGGTGGGGTGGGGATGCGAGATACTGTTTCAACTCCTAAAAACTGTGCACACATTCCTCTGACCACTCAATCTTCTTTCATTTTCTCATGATCTAAAAGAATGGAAAATATTTGTTGGTAGCTTTAGACAAGAACATGCTCAATGCCGCCAACTGTCCCTTCAAACTCTACAGTTCCTTAAGGTTGGATAGGGATTTTAGATTCAATATGGCCTTAATCTTTTGTGGATTTGCTTCGATGTTTCGTTCACTGACCATATATCTTAAGAACTTCCCAACCTGAACTTTGAAGACAGATTTTTCAAGATTTAGCTTCATATTATACTTCCTTAGGTATGAGAAGGTCTCTTCCAAGTGTTTTGGATGATCTCGTGCTTTTAAAGATTTAGTGATCATGTCATTCACATATACTTCTATGGTCTTTCCAATTAATGGCTTGAAAACCCAATTGATCAATTTTTGGAAGGTGGCTCTAACATTTTTTAATCCAAAGGACATTACTTTATAGTAGTATAATCCCTGATCGGTAATAAAGGTTGTTTTCTCTTGGTCTAAGTCGTGCATTCTGATATGATTATATCCAAAGAATACGTCCATGAAACTACAGCTCATGGCTAGCTATCGAGTCTACTAGCTGATCGATTTAAAGAAATGAAAAACTATCTTTAGAATAAGTTTTGTTCAAATCTATGAAGTCTATGCATATTCTCCATTTCCCATTAGCCTTTTTGACCATCACTACTTAGATACTCACTATAGGTAGTGTACTTCCCTAATGTTTCACTGGTTTGTATTAAGGTTCAATAGCGAGTCGATGAAAAATTATTTGTGGATTGATGCTTGACATGTCTTCGTGAGACCATGCAAACACATCTATGTGTTGTCTCAATATGTTTTTGAGTTTAGCCTTCAGCTCTTCAAGGAGTTGAGCACCGACCTTAACATCTTTTGAGGCAATCCTTGGTCCAGGATGATAAACTCAAGCCCTTCCACCGATTCTAAGGCCAATGGTCTTTTATCCTGATCGAGCTTCTTGATGATCAGATCTTCCCGCAAGTTTTCGCCATCTGGTTCTAAAACTTCTTCCCACAGGCGTTTCGATAGATAGTATGACCTTGTAGAAGAAACTATAAAGCATGACCAAGTTTCTTTTTTATTTCTTTTGACAATTCCATTCCCTTCTTCGGCTCGAAATTTTAATTTCAGATAATGTACACTTTTTATTGCCTTTATAATTCTAAGGAAGGGTTTATTGATAATCATGGAGTAGAACATTTTGAGATCGACCATTTGGAACTCTACCATTGTAATCTTCTGGTATGCCTTTCTCCTATGGTGATGAGTAATTGCACTATTCCCAGAGGATAAACTCATGATTCTTCAAAACTATGAAAGACGGTATCGGCAGGTCTTAGTCTCAAGTCTTTAATCTTCAAGGAGTCGAGAGTTTCTTTGAAGATAATATCGGCTGAGCTTTCGGTGTCCACTAAGATTCAGCTGACTTGACTCATTCTCAATGTCAAGGTTATTACTAGTGTGTCATCATGCAGATAGTGAACTTCTATCTCGTCCTCATCTACGAACATAATGGGTACCGATGCAAGTTTTTATTTTTTTCTCAGCTCAGACATTCATGATGTGAATGTCTGTGACAGTATTAGACAGGAAGTATCTTGAATAATTCTTCCTAGATCTGTTTAAATTCCCTGCTAATGTCACTTCGCCCGAAATCACAATGACCTACTCTTCATGTCTTATTTCTTGTTCGATCCCTTGATCCGATCTCCAAATCCTTCTTCATTCCTGGCTATAAAGTTTGACAAATAATTATTGCAAATTAGCATATTATCTAATTTCTGAGGTCAAAACACTCGTCCGTCAGGTGGCCAGCACTTTAATGAAACTTGTAGAATTTGTTCTTAGCCTCCCTTATCAATTTGGCTCGCAGAAGGCGGGGTTTCACTAATATGGTTCCCATTCTTTTATCTTTAGCCAGACATGCGAAATGGGAGCTTTCAAAGGAGTGAAAGATTGATCTCTTTAGACATGGACAACTCTCTTCGTGGATGCTTTTCTCGGCGATCGATACCTTTTTGGGGGAAATTCGACCCTTCTTCCTGATGTGCGACCCCAATCCTGGGCGTGTCTATCTTTTTTGTCGAAGTTTAAAAATTCCTCTTATCATCAGTCCTTCTTTTCGGGTTGGTTTTGAGATTTTGTGTTCCACCGAGGGTCTGTGGTTCAAAAGCCATTTCTTCTTTGAGCTTAAGGGCGATCTGATTTTCAATTTTGATTTCATTTAACAACTTTTTTTGAGCTATTTCGTAGGTAGTAACAGACGATTTTCGTACAGCGTGCCATCCTCGGTTGACCTATAAACCTTTTTTGAGACCTTTTAAAGTTAGGGAATGGTGATAGATCCCTAATTCCATCACCTTATCATGGTATCTTTTGATAAAGTTTTTGAGGCTTTCACTCTCCATGCTTCATGAGTGGCAATGAACTAGAAGTCTTGAGGTTAACAATAGCCCCTCTGAACTCATCCACAAATACTTCGTACAGCTGTTCAAAACTGCCAATGTTGCCTAGAGTTAGACTAGTGAACAACTTTCTTGCTTGTCTTCTAGGGTTAGCGGGAACAATCGGTACATCTGAAACTCGTCTAACCCTTGGATTAACATCATCTCCCTGAATAAATCCATGTGTAGGGAGGGGTCGGTCTTCCCTGTGAAAGGGTTGATCTAGGACATCTTGAATTTCTTGGGAAGAATCAGATCCAATATTTTTTGAGAAAAATGAGACTTAGAATAAAATCATATCTTTAAGGTGGACCCGTCTCTCCTTTGTCTTTCTCTTCTCTTCTTATCCTCTAATTTCTTGACCAATTTTTGAATATAAGCCTCTAGATTTTCGACTCGATCACTATCTTTTCTAGATCTCCTTTTTCGGGGTAGACTCTACACCGAAACTTCTCTTTGTCGTTTTTGATAAAGAAATGTTCTCATGTCCTCCTGATCAGGACCTTTGTTCGATCCTTTCTTACGAATAACCATTGAATCATCAGGTGAATATTCAAATATCAGTGCAAGCTCGTTGAGGGGTTTAAAGACATCATTATCGCCTTTGGGTTCTTTGAGGGGATAGTTGGAGACTTTCCCTTTTCCCTTTTCTGAGGTGATATACCTCTTTTTGGCAGCATTCTGTTAGTGCTTAGTTTCGTGGTTCACGGCATGTGAGGCATTCGGCATACTACTTTTGACAGCTTTTGCCAGTTTGATTGTCTCTATCGCTGAAGAACTAGTTTGGAACATCTTTTTTATTCTTGCTGCCTTCTCTATTAAAGTCTAAATATATCTGTCTTTCTTCGCCTTATGTTTTTTGTTCTCGGTTAACCTATTGGCCAACCAGGCAGTTTCTGCTGTTTCTGGGCGAAGGGGGATTTGGTGCAATGATGGAGCTTCTGAATTAGGATTTATGCCTTCTAACAGTGGTGGCTGATCACCGATATCTTAATTTATGGCTATATTCTCGTCCATAATATTATTGTGCTAATTCCCCCTCGTTATTGCCCTATTTCTGGTTACATACATTCATAAAGTAGCTATATCCTTCCTTCCTCGTAGTGCTTTCTGATTTTTTGTCAAATTCTTACAGACGACGCCTGATATTAATGCAGCAAAAATCTCTTCTGTGGATCCTATGAATCAATAACAATCTTCTTCTTCCTTGGATGTTTCTCCAACTTACAAATATGTAACCTCAAAGGTAAAAGCCGGTTGTCCGGTCAAAACCCTTTGATGTTTAAGTTAAGGTTTTACTTTAGGGAGAGAAAGTTTAGGAGAATTATGGTTCTTTTTGTCAAAGTTTCAATAGTTGTATCTGGTCGTAATTAATCTCATTTTATAAATGTTTTTATTTTTCTCAAAGATGGTAGAATCCCTTGGAATCCGGAAATAAGTATCTCGTTGTGCGAGGATTACGAAGATTTCATAGGTTAAGCATTGACTTCTAGATTTTATGGGATTACGTGCCTTTTATATGAAGCTTACCCTTAAGATTCTTATTATGTAAGAAGTCTTGATTGACAAGAACCTTTGCTAGAGAATAATCCAAGAAAGATATGGGAAGGAAATAAACCCTTCATAAATACGTAAGTGTCGAGTTGTCTTGGGACTTTTTGTCTAAGACTTCTTTACTCATTCGAGAAGAGTTCAAGTGTCATAAGTCTGAGGCCCTTATAAGTTGACTTAAGCTCTTATAAGTTGTGATCAAGACCTTTGTAAGCTGCAGTCGAGACCTTTGTAAGTTGTGGCCGAGACCTTTATAAGCCATGATCAAGACCTGTACATCAATCTGGGGTGCCAACCTAAAACCTCCTTATTTCTTTAGGTCTTGGCTATTGAGAAAGTTTCGTGCCTTTTACTATTAAGACAGCTCTTCTCAAGTAACACTTGATCTTGATGCATTTTTAGTCTCCACATACAGGGCCGTTCGAGGCTTGTAACCTCGTAGGCTTTAGGCATACTAGACTATACACCCAACAGAGGGTATATTAGTGTAATACCCTAAATTTTAAATTAAGGGTATTTTAGTCATTTTACACATCAAGGGTTATTTGATCATTTTATAAATTATGCTAGGGTAATGAAAACCGAGTAAATAACTTTGTATTAATGTTTACTTAGCTATTGGGAGTGATTTAATAACAATTTATTAAGTTTAGAAAATTTTTTAAAAACTCTATTCGTGCACCCGACCTTAAAATGAAAATTGGTGTTGTTAAAAATTCCGATAGATAAACAGTTTAATTCTACGAAAAGAAGACTTGATAAGGATCGATATGAATTAAATTTGAGTTAAATCTGAGGTCAGACGAGAGAGAATTGAAGCCTAGAATATATAAAATTTTTAAATAACATAATTGCCCTTATTATTTAATTTCTTTTTTAATTTTTCTAAGGGCAAAATGGTAATTTTATGAAATTTTATTTTAAATTAAAGCTGATGAAGAAGCAAACCCAGGCATTCTAAGTTCAAAATTCCAGTGTCTTCGTTTTCTTTATTTTTTTTAATTTCCTTCAAATTACTCCATTTTCAACCGATTAAACTTTCGTTTCTTGCTACAAATCACACGTACACGACACAGGCTACACTCTAGAAGCTTCGTGTGAGCGATTTGGTTAACAATTGAGTAGGAAAAAGAATAGTGTTACTATTTACAAATTTGAAATTTTTGAAATTACTTGCAATCTGGACGTCTTAGGGCTAAATTGACCCCTCGGTATGGTTCCTAGCTTCGTTATTGTCGTATTTATGCATTTTTTTCGATAATTTACTATTCACAACGGGGTACTGTTCATACCAAAAAATACTGTTCATCCCAGAAAATTTTTTGTAGATTATACTTGTTTTAGGCTAGAATTAAACCGATTAGTTGTTATATTAGGTGAAATTAAATTTTTTCAAAAATTGTAAATAGTGACTGTATCATTGCGCCGAATTTAGATTTTGAAATAATGTGTTTTCATGTAGAATTAGTTTGTAGGAGTGAATTAAGTATAATCGATAATTTATGTATTAATCGTTAGATCTAGATTTTAGAATAAAAGAAAATTCAGAAAGGGGGGGAAAACTTGTTGTATATCGATATCGTAGTTAAATTGTAATTATGTGTACTTAAATTATTATATTAATAATTAGTATAAATGTGTTATAGATAAGCCGAAGGAGCGACCATCCAGCCCCCAGTGATCGAGCTTCTGTTCCACTTTTGGCGACACTTGTGAGTGGATTTTTACATGTT
>JAXCLQ010070803.1:0-13576 GCA_035584115.1 Cedrela odorata
ATACTTGTTATTTGCACACCTAATATTGATCCTGTTTTTGGAAACAAAGTTGAATTTAATAACAATATTGATTATATTATAAACACTTATTACAAATTAATTAATTTTAATATGCTATTTTTCAAGCTTTCGATCATTATTTTAGTCACGAAGGAGTCCATGTGTTCTCACGCTCAGATCAAAAGTGCTATAAAATATGTAATGGCAAACAAGCTTAATTATAGACATTTTAAATGGGCTAAATCTCAAAAACTTTATACTTTTCACTTCAAACATATAATATATATATGTTGGGAAGAATTCGAAATATATTCAAAAATCAACCTAATGACATGCCTTAAATTAATCCACACACATTAATGACTTCACTGATTAAACATTTCTCTAGTTCATGAGTTTATGCCGATAGCTAGTTATCTTATTTGTCTCGTTGTATTACTTAATGAAGGAATTATAACTGTTGGTATCGGGGTGGTTTTATCAATTTCAATGCATTCATATGTTTGTGCAGATACGTCTTAGGAGTTCAGAAACCAATATACGAAGGTCATTTGAGAAATAAAAGAAGAATAAAAAATTTTCGTGTGTTTCTTGTTTTCTTTGCTCTCTTGAATTTTCATTGCGGGGTAACTTGTCCTTTGGGTGCTCTCAATAAGAAAAACTTAGATATAGCACGGTTTCAATGGGACCATTATAGAAGAATCATATTTATTTTATATTTTTTCTTATTATTTTAATCACTATAAGTGGTATTGATGCTTAAATTTTACTATTATTAAAAGTTTTCCTAAGTTAAATTCATCCATCAACTATCTATTTGTGTGTGCAATGTCAAAGATGGTTATATATCCAATATTGTGAGCTCTATAACAAGTAGCCATAAGTAAGGGTGTGCAAGGTTTGGATCAATTTGAACTCAAATTCAAACCGATCAATTTGAAAGTGATTGGTTTGTGCCTTAGCAAAGCTGTAGATAAGATTTATTTTATAGATTAGGATTTGTTATAGATCAATTTGAACTCACAAGGAGCTCCTGGTCGAGTTTGGAGACGACGAGGAGGAAATAAAGAAACAAAAATTAGGGTTATATAAGTTTTATTTTATAGATTAGGATTTGTTATAGTATGGTTAATTGTACTGTAAACAATAGTAAGAATCAATCAAAATAATTTATATCATTAAAATTAAATATTTAAAAATTTATTCGATTTGATTTTTACGATTTAGATGAAATCAAACCAATAATGAAATCAATACTTATCGGTTTGAAATTTATCAAATCAAAATCGATCCAACTTGGTTTGGATTGATTTAGGTCAAATGTGCCCAACCTTAATTATAAGATTGCAGCAAGTTAAAACCTGAAGCCTAGGGCAAACCAGCCACTATATGTCTGAAATTATAAGCATCAAACTTCTTAAATCATTCCGCTCACAAACAGCATAGGTTGACTTCATTATGAATTAATGAACTAGTTTCTATACGTTTGGTGCACCAAATGTGCTGATAATTTTAAGGAAATATGCATAATAATCTCATAGAAACAAAGCCACTATGCAGGCTAAAACTAAGATACTACTTAATATATAGCAACATACCTGGTGCTACCAAAACTTTTGATTTAGAATAGTGTCTCCTGTTCTCATCTCACGCCTTTGCTAATTGGCTGAACTAGGGAATCGGAGAGACCACATTTTCCGAACTGCCTCACCTCGAAGCTGCCTTCTAGACTGAAGAACAATTACTATAGCAAACCAGAGGAGCCGTTGAGGGAAGGAGTTTAGACTTCAGAGAACATTGGCTCTCCAAATTCCCTATGCAGCAGCTAATTCTTTCTCAGATTAATTTTCAGGCAAGCAGTGCAGAGGGAAAGAGAGAGATGGGAAGGTTTGATCAAGGATTTTGATGATATTTATAATATATAGGGTTTCGCAGCCAAGCTTTGCCCTTGGTAAGAAGCCGTAGTCATTTTCAAAGGTCTGAATGTGTATTTTAGTTATTTAATGTAGTGTTGTTTATTCTAACATCCTATCAAATTACAAAAATACAGAGTGTTGATGCAGCAAAAATCCCTTTTGTGGATCCTATGCACCACAATGATCTTTTTCTTTCTTGGACGTTTCTCTAACCTGCAACCATAATATAACCTCAGGGATAAAAGCTAGTTGTCCAACGAAAACCCTCCGATGTTTAAGTTAGAGTTTTACTTTTGGAGAGAAAAATTTGGGAGAATTGTGATTCTTTTTTGTCGAAGTTTCAGTAGTCGTACCTAGTCGTAGTTAATCTCCTTTTATAGATGTTTATGTCTCTCGATTATGGCAGAATTCTTATGGAATCTGGAAACAAGTATCGTATTACGCGAGGATCACGACGATTCCACAGATTAAGTATTGGCTTTCGAATTTTATAAGATCATATGCCTTTTTATAAAGCTTACCTTTGAAATTCTTATTATGTAAGAAGTCTTAATAGGTAATGATTCTTGTTGGAGAATAATCCAGGAAAAATATGAGAAGAAAGGAAACCCTTCATAAATATGTAAGCGTCGAGAGGTCTGGGGATCTTCGTCTAAGACCTCTCTATACATCCGAGATGAGCTCAGATGTTGTATGTTTGAGACTTTTATAAACTGACCAAAGCTCTTAAAAGCTGTGGCTGAGACCTTTATAAACTGATCAGGGCCTGCATATCCATTTGGGATACCAACCTGAGACTTTCTTTTTCTCTTAAGTCCCAGCTTTTGAGGAAGTCTTATACCTTTTATTATTCGGACAACTCTTCTTGGCTGATGTTTGGTCTCGGAATGTTGTCTATTTCCCATACAGGGCTGTTCGGGGCCTATAGCCTTATGGGCCCTAGTTATATTAGATTATATACCTAACATCAAGCCCCCTAATTTTAGTCAAAAATAACTGTTTTTTGACGAAAACTAAAGTACTCATTTGAAATGATGTGCCCGCTCGCTACCTTAAATGTTCAGTTGAAAACTCACCTGTTTTCAATATGTGGCAGATAATGATTAGCTTCTAGATTGCGATGCCTCGGGTCCCCAGAGATATAACTATTTCTAATGATAGCCGCCCCTTTTTCATAAATGAGACGCATCCTCTAAACTTCTATTTTGATGTGGCGCCATCCTATCCCTTAATCTGTAATGTGCATCAGCGATTAGGGTTCTTTCACTTCTTTAAATACCCCACCGTTTACCTATTTACTTCTTTTGTCTTCGTATTTACGTTGTTATTCTTCCTTTGTGAACCACTTCAATAGCAACAAAGCAACAGCAACTTGATTTCGAGTCTTTGACAACTTCAAGTTCTTCCTTCCAGCAACTATAAGCGGTAAGTCTCTTTTTCTTTTTTTCATTCCTTTGTGGTTGATTTTGTGGCATGATTGATTGATTGATTAAGGGAGTTGGAAGATGTTTTCTTAATTTTAAAGACCTTTAGGGCTACCCCCTGAGTTGTTGATGACTTTGGGACAACCTTCAACCCTTTATTTATCTTGTAAAAAATAGAAAATGACTTCTGGGGGAAACAACTTTGGCGAGGGACAAGCCATCGTCCTGTTACTTCTCTTATCTTAGTGAGGTGAGACCTAGCACAGTTCGAGGTGAACAGATTTACTTCTATTATAACAGAGTTAGACCTAGAAGTGTATACTAGGTTGTATAGGATTTCCAAGGGAATCTATCTTAAAGTTCTAGAGGCAAATAAGCTTCCGAGTTATCCGCCTGAGGGTGAGATAACTTTTAATAAGGAATTCTTCCATGTAAGTGTTAGGCTCCCCCTTCAAAATTACTTTACCCAAATTCTTGCTTCCTTTAGGATTCCTCTATACCAACTGAACTGTCAAGTCTGTATGTCGTGTAGCGTCAGATCTCAGGCTTCACCCCTTTTCTCAAGGAAATTAAATATATGTACATCCTGAAGAGAAATCCAATAAGGAGTCTGGAGTGGTTCTACCTTCAAAACCATTCTAATAAGGTGACCCCTATTACTGGTAACCCTACCTCCAACAAGAACTGGAAGAAGAAGTGGTTCCTTGTTGGAGGCGACTAGAACTCTACCCCTAGTATCTGTGTGTTGAGACCTTTTAGGGAGACAATCACCTTGAATAAACTACCTAGGTTAGATCTCCGTAGTAAGGAGAGGGTAAAGATAGCCAGGTTCTTAGCGTCTAACCAAAGCATTTTGCTATCGGAGGATGAGATAATTGCCTTGGGCCTTATGGATTTTTGGGTATCAGGGAACAACTAGTCTTAGAAAATGACACTCTACTAGGTAATTATCTTAGGGTAAACCATTCTTGAGTTTGAGTTGCCGTATCTGATCTTTGCTTAATATTATAGGCAAGATGGCCTCTAGAAATCCTCCTTCAGAAATCTTACAATGGTTAGCCAAGGAGAAAAGAACTGGGAAGGCTCCTCAGCCTCAAAAGGCTACCTCAAAGGCCCGTTTAAAGCGTTGAGAGTGGCTAGTGCCTCCAGTTCGGCTCGCCCCCTAGCTCTTAATAAAGGTGTGGTGATTCGAGGTCCCCACCCCCACCCCCCCTACCTTCTCCGGCGCCCCGCTGATAAGCAGCTTCCGAGGAGAGGGCCATGAAGAAAAAGCAAATGTTTAGCCAGGTCGATAAAGAGTTAGTCAGATCATGCGAGCTCTTTCCTGAGGATTTTCTTGTAGGAAAGCGAGAGTTCTTTGAGCATTTCGTTCCCTATATCAATCTGCAAGTCCAAAGTATCAGCCATAAATATTTTGAAAACATTGCTGGGCTTTCAAGGGAGTCATTATTAAATTTCCAGCTGAAATGGTTGGGTCGAGTGAGTGTTTTTCCTTGATTTTTCAAAACAAACGAAGCCTATTATAACTACTCCTAACGACCTTGTGTTGATGTTTTTCCAGCTTTTCTACTCAACCATATTACAGCACAGCGTACTTACGGGTGATTTTTCTCAAGCGTTTGAGGCCGAGAAGAGGGTAGAATAGGTGGAGAAGAAATTGGCAGTGGAGAGAACCAAGTTCGAATTTGACCTAGTCACATTGGCTCGGGAACGAGAAGAGCTACAGGTTAGGTTGGCCATTACTGAATTATCTTAGTCTGAGGCGAGCAGGATGGTCGAGGTTTTGAGGTGGACCATTTGAAGAAGGAGGGGCAAGCGCACCTCCAAAGCGTTAATGAAGCATGTGAAGAGCTCCAAAGAAGCTTGGACACCGAAAAGAAGAGGTATGCGCTTCTAGCCAAAAAGGTCGGGAAAAATGAAGCAGACGTAGAGGTTCGGCTTTGTGAGCGAGTCAATGACAGTATTGACCTAACTTGTGAGACACTTTAAGGCCGATATCCGAATCTGGACCTGGGTTGGTTATATGAGGCTTTAGGGTGTCAAGCTTCACCCCGAGGTAGAGAGAACTCTGATGAGGTGTTTCTTGAGGGGAAAGAGCACTCCAACTATAAGACGATGTATGTGCCTCCTATAGAGTTTGTCATGGGCTCTTCTGCTGAACTACCCCTGGCCATCGTGGTTGATCCTATGGAGGTCTCTTCTGCCGATGAGGTAGAGGCCCCTCTTCTTCTTACAGACATGGTCGGCCCCAAGGATTTTCCTGCTATCTCAACGGATCCTCAGGTAGACCCTCCAATAGACTAGCTCACTGAGGTAGTTTATTTATTATTATTATTTTTTTACTGTAATAAACCACATATTAATAAAACTTTCATTAAGGATTCTTTGGTTTGCTTTACTCTTCCTCTGTTATGCTTTCCTCTACCTCTAATGCTCCAACTTTATCTGCAACATTTGCAATGCTCGCTAACTTTAACTTAAAATTTTCAAACTCAAAACGATTCTATAACTAAGCTTCAAGTAATCTAAGGCTAAACATCCTTCATTTACCTTGAACCTTAACTTAATAAAATACAGGATATTTTCACCCCTAAGACCTACTATGGGTTTATGTCTGAGACACTTATTAGTAAGCACCCCTCATGTTCTGAGGCGAGGTAATTTGCGCATCTATCCTCTTTGGATCATGTGAGCTTCGTAACCAATTTCATGTTTAAGACTCATTTAAGCTTCAAGTGCGAGTTGACTACCCAGAAATTTTTGGAGTGGGAATATAATTTTTACGTTTAGGAATTGTGTCACCCATACTTAAGCTTCGAGAGAAAATAATCCCGAAATGTTTTAATGTAGTCGCCCGAGAATCTCTTTTGCTCTTATGCTCTCTAAGACCATGCTCAGGGCTTATTAGAGTTGAGGATACTATTATCTCGAGGTAGATAATAAACTAACGTCTAGGAACTGTGTCACCTATAGTTGGGCTTTGGGAGGATATTACCCCAAGACGTTTTGATATTATCCCTCGAGAACCTCTTTTGCTTTTATGCTTTCTGAGATAGTTCTTAGGGCTTGTTTGAGCTAAGAATACTATTGCCTCGGAATAGATAATAAGCTGACATATAGAAACCGTGTCACCTATACTTGGGTTTCGAGAGGATATTACCCCGAGACATTTTGATGTGATTCCCTTAGAACCTCTTTTACTCTTATGCTCTCTAAAACCATTCTCAAGGCTTGTTTGAGCTGATAATACTATTATATAGGGGTAGATAATAAGCTGACGTCTGGGAACTATGTTACCCATACTTAGGTTTCGAAAGGATATTACCCCGAAATGTTTCGATGTGATCCCCCGAGAACTTTTTTTACTTTTATGCTCTCTGAGACTGTTCTTAGGGCTTGTTTAAGTTAAAGATACTATTACCTCGGGGTTATTGTTGAGCTAACGTCTGGGAACTGTGTCACCCATACTTGGCTTCGAGAGAATATTACCCCGTTCAATATCATAGGCTTAGATTTATTTATTGGTCGACTCCAGAAATGGAAAATAAAAATAACTTTTTTGATTTTTAAGGAAATTTGCCACAAATTTTCAATATTTCTAAAGGTAATACAACTTTTAGTGCTCGACATTCCATGGTTTTCGAACTCTATTTTCACTAGGGTATTCCAGCTTATAGACTTCAGGTCTGAGGATCTAAATAACCTTACAAGGTCCTTCCCAGTTTGCTCTTAAAATGCCTTCTCTTGGTACCTTAGTGTTCAAGGTTACCTACCTTAGAACCAAATCCCTTATTTGAAAAAAAACGATACTAAACATGTTTGTTGTAATATCTCACTACCCTTTGCTGATGAGCTGCGAGCTTTATCATTGCTCAATCCCTTTTTTTCCTCCAACATATCTAATTCCAAGTGTAGGCTCTGTTCATTAGATGCCCTGTCATAGTTACTGACCTTGAAAGTTAGTATGTCGACCTCGATTAGAATCATCACCTTGTTCCCGAAAGCTAGATTGTAGTGGGTTTCGCTTGTGGCCACTTTAAGAGTTACTCGGTACACCCAAAGGACATCGAAAAGTTTGTTAATCCATGAACCTTTGCGCTCTTTGAGTTTTTTTTTTTTAAGGGCTTTTTTGATAACCTTGTTGGCAGCCTCCACTTGGCTGTTGGCTGTTAGGTGAGCTGGAGTTGCGAATCTGAGGTCAATTGAAAAATTCGAGCAAAATTCTCTAAAGCTTGCATTGTCAAATTGTTTTCCATTATCTGTGATCAGCACTTGAGGTATTTCAAACCTATAGATAATGTTATGCTTGACGAACATTTTAACCCTTTTTTCAGTAATGGCGGCTAAGAGCTCAGCTTCTACTAACTTCGTGAAATAGTTAATTGCTACTATGGCATGCTTCGGGTTAGCTCGAGTTGGTGGCAATGGTCCAATGAGGTCGAGCCCTTATTAGGAGAATGGCCAAGGGCTTGACAGCTAGGTCAGCTTCTTTAAAGGTTGTCTAAGGATATAATCGTACACCTAGCATTCGCGACAGGTTTTAGCTATCTATGCCACGTCCCTTAAGAGTGTCGGTCAGTAATATCCTTACCTCAAGGTCTTATGAGTCATAGTTCAAGCTCTTCCGTGTCCGCCACATACTCCGCAATGGATTTCTTTTAAAATTTGAGCTGTTTTATCAGGCCTTACACACTTAAGGTAGGGGATGTTATACCCTCATTTATATAGTTCTCTGTTAATGACAGTGTACCTTGACGACTTATTTTTAGTTTTTCGAGCCTATTCCTTGTCTTCCGGAAGTTCACCGTCTTGAATGTAAGACTTTATTTAGTCGATCCAGCATCGAAGGGCGACTATCTAAGCTACATGGGACTGGTGGTCGTCAATTTTCGTGCTCTTTTGTTATAACACCTTAATTGGGACCGAGGCTAGAATATTTCTTTTAAAGATAGAGACTAATCTTGCTAGCATGTCTATCTTTGAGTTTTCAACTCTCATAATTTGCTTAATTGTGACACTCTTCAATATGCCCAATAGTTGTTAAGCTTTCTCCAAGTATGGTTACATATTACTTTCTTGTGCTTGAAACTGTCCATCCAACTGGATTGCTACTAGTTGAGAGTTACAGTGAATGCTGAGGCTTGTGATTCCTAGTGCCTGAGCTAGTTTAACCCCTACAATTAAATCTTCGTACTCTGCCTCATTTCTAGTAACCTTGAAATCAAACTTTAAGGAATACATCACCTCAGTCCTATCTGGACTTATGAGAACCATGCTAGCCCCCCTTGAGCATTTAAAGCTCCATCAATGAAGAGGTTATAGATCGACTCTCTATCGTTTAGGGAGATCGAATCCTCATGAGGAGGAGACCTTTCTACAATCTGGTGAATGAAGAAATGCTCAGATATTAATCTCTCGGCTACGAAATCTACCAAGTCTTGACCCTTAATTGCCTTTCTGGGCTTGTAATCGATGTCATACTCACTGAGCTCCACGAATCATTTCACTAAATGACCAAAGAGATCCGACCGATGCAAAATTTGTCTCAGAGGTTGGTTTGTTAGTACCGTCACTTGATTAGCTTGAAAATATAGTATAAGCTTCCTGGCTGCTACCACCAATGCTAGTGCTAATTTCTCAAGTAGTGGATATCTCGTTTTGGTGTCCAATAACGCTTTGCTGGTGTAATAGATGGGATGATGAATCTTCTCGACATCTTTCTTTACTAAGACTAAGCTTACCTAATGGTCACTCATTGCAAGATAAAGGTACAACATGTCTCCTGTCTCGGGTCTTGTTAAGTGGAGTGGGGATACGAGATATTGTTTCAACTTTAAAAAATTACACTCACATTCTTTTGTCCACTCAATATTCTTTCCCTTTCTTATGATCTGAAAGAAAGGAAAACACTTATCAGTAGCTTTGAATAAGAACCTACTCAGTGCTGCCAACCGTCCTGTCAAATTCTACAGCTCCTTAAGGCTGGATGAGGATTTTAGATCCAATATAGCTTTGATCTTTTATAGATTAGTTTCAATGCCTCGCTCACTAACCATATATTCTAAGAATTTCCCGGCCTAAACTCCGAAAGCACATTTCTCAGGATTTAGCTTCATATTATACTTCCTAAGGTAAGAGAATGTGTCTTCCAAATGCTTCGGATGATCTCGAGCTTTAAGAGATTTGGTGATCATGTCATCTACGTATTCCTTCATGGTTTTCCGATTAATGTCTTGAAAACTTGATTAACCAACCTTTAGAAGGTGGCTCCAGCATTTTTTAGTCCAAAGGGCATCACCTTATAGCAGTACAATTCCTGATCTGTAATAAAGACTATTTTCTCCTAGTCTAGCTCATTATTCTGATCTGATTATATCTTGAGAATGCATCCATAAAACTCAACAGTTCATGGTCAGCTATTGAGTCTACTAGCTTATCGATCTGGGGAAGTGGAAAGCTATCTTTGGGACAAACTTTGTTCAAATCTGTGAAGTTTACGCACATTCTCAACTTCCTATTAGCCTTTTTGACCATCACTACATTCGATACCCACTTCGAGTAATGTACTTTCCTAGTGAATTTTGCCCTCATCAGTTTGTCCACCTCAGTATATACTGCTTCTCTCCTCTCTATATTGAATGGTCTCATCTTCTACTTTACTGGTTTGTATTGGGAGTCAATAGCAAGTCGATGGGAAATTATCCGTCGGTTAACGTCAAGTATGTCTTCGTGAGACCATGCAAATACGTCCATGTATTATCTCAAGATATCTTTAAGTTTTACCTTCAACTTGCTAGGAAGCTGAGCACCAACCTTGGCCATCTTCTGAGGTGATCCCTAGTCTAGGATGACAGACTCAAGCCCTTCCACTGGCTCTAAGATCGATGGTCTTTTTTCCTAATTGAGCTTCTTAGTAATCAAATCTTTTTGAGAATTTTCGCCATTTACTTTCGAAACTTCTCCCCATGGGCGTTTCAACAAATAATATAAATTTTTAGAAGAAACCGCAAAGCATGACTAAGCTTCTTTTTTATTTCCTTTGATAATTTCAATTCCTTCTCCTACTCAAAATTTTAATTTCAGATAATGTACACTTTCTACTACCATTGTAGTTCTAAGGAAAGGTCTGCTAAGAATCATGGTGTAAGACATTTTGAGGTCGACCACTTGAAATTCTACTGTTATAGTTTTTTTGTACGGCTTTTCTCTCATGGTGATGGGAGTTGGATTATTCCTAGAGGGTAAAAACATGATTCTCCAAAATCGTGGAGAGCAGTCTCAGCTCACATGAGTCTTAGATCCTCGATTCTTAAGGAATCTAGAGTTTTCTTGAAGGTAATATCAGTCCAGCTCCTTATATCTACCAAAATTCGGCTGACCTGAGCCATTCCCACTTTCAAGGTTATTACTAGTGTGTCATTATATGGATAGTAAACTTCTATCTTGTCCTCATCTGTGAACATGATGGGTATCGAGGTGATTTTTTGTTTCTTCTCTGCTCGTACATTCATAATGTGAATATCTGAGAGAGTATTTAATAGTAAGTGTTTTGAATAGTTTTTCCTTGACCTATTCAAATTTCCTACCAACGTCACCCCACTTGAGAATACCATAGCCCGATCTCCTTGTCCCCTTTCATGCTCGATCTCTTGATCCGCTGCTTTAGATCCATTTTTACTCCTGATTACCAAGTCATGTAGGTAATTATTTCCAATCAATATTTTTACTTGGCTTCTGAAGTAAAAACACTCATCTGTCAAATGTACAGCACTTTAGTGAAACTCGCAAAATTTGTTCTTGGCATCTCCCACCAGTTTGGCCCTTAGGGGGCGGGGTTCTACTAGTATGGTTCTTTGCTTTTTAATTTCATGCCGAACCTATAAAAGCAGAGCTTTCAAGGGAGTGAAAACGTGATCCCCTTGTACATGATCTACTCTCTTTATGTTATCTCTCTTTGGCAACCAATATTGTCTCGGAGGAAACTAGTCTCTTCTTCCCAATGTTTTGTTTCAGTTTCGATCTTGTCTGCCTTTCCTGTCAAATTCGCGAGAATTTCTTCTATCATCAACTTTTTTTTTCGGGTCAGCCCTATAATTTTGCATTCTCCCAAGAAACTGTGGTTCAAAAGTCTTTTCCTTTCTAAGCTTGAGGGTAATCTGATCTTCAATTTCAATCTCATTCAATAGCTTTCTTCGAGCTATTTCATAAATGGTAACAGATGATTTTCGTACTGCGTACCATCCTCGGTTGACCCACAAGCCTTTTCTAAGACCTTCCAGAGTTAAGGAATGGTGGTAGGCCCCTAATTCCATCACCTCTTCATGGTATCTTTTCACGAAACACCTAAGGCTTTTATTCTCTCCCTGTTTTGTGAGCAGTAATAAGTTTGGAGTCTTGAGATTGACTGTAGCACCTTTGAACTCGTCCACAAATACTCCGTATAGCTGTTCAAAACTGTCAATGCTATAAGGAGTTAGACTGATAAATCACTTTCTTGCTTGTTCTTTTAAGGTTAGCGGGAACAATTGGCATATCTGGAAGGGTCGGTCTTCCTCGTGAAAAGTTTGATTTAGGGCATCATGAATTTCTTGAGAAGAATGAGGTCCAGTATTTTTTCAAGAAAAAGGGGACTTAGAATAAAATCATATCTTTAACGTGAACTCATCTCCCCTTTGCCTTTCTTTTCTCTTCTTCTCCTCTAATTCCTCGGCCAATTTTTGAACACGAGCCTCTAGACTCTCGACTTGATTGTTATCTTCCTAGATTTCCTTCTTCGAGATGGGTTCCGTATCAAGCCTTCCCTTTGCCTTTTCTGATCGAGAAACACCCTCATATCCTTCTAATTAGTGTCGTTACTCGATCCTCTTTTACGAATAATCACCAAATCATTAGGTGAATATTTAAACATCGGTGCAAGCTCGTCGAGGGGTTTAAAGGCATCATTATCACCTAGGGGTTCTTTGAGGGGATAGCCGGAGACTTTCCCTTTTCCCTTCTCTGAGGTAGTATATATTTTTTTGGAAGCATTCTGTTATTGCCCAGTTCTGCAGTTCACGGCAAGTGAGGCGTCTGGCACATTGCTTTCAACTGCTTTTGCTGACCAAGGCCCATATAAGTTGTGGCCGAGACCTTTATAAACTGATCAGGGTCCAGATATCCATTTGGGATGCTAACCTGAGATTTCTTTTTTCTCTTATATCTCGGCTTTTAAGGAAGCCTTATGCCTTTTATTATTCGAACAGCTCCTTTTGGGTAATGCTTGGTCTCGAAATGCTGTCTGTTTCCCATACAGGGCCGTTCGGGGCTCATAGCCTTATGGGCCCTAGTTATATTGGATCACATACCCAACACAGAGATTGTGCAATTATCACCCTATTGCCCCCTAGCATGCATGGGATAATATATATAATGGTGGTTACGTTTGTCTTCTTCCTAAAGTTCAAAAGAAACGACAAGAATTTATAAACCCTCGAGATTTAAACCAATGTGCTTTCCACAAAACCTTTATCCTACATCTTTTAAATGGTACTAATTTATTATAAATCACGTTTTCTAATTGAAATTAACCTATCAAGAAACATACTATTTACCCCATATATGTACTAATGACCTTTAGTACCTCAGGGTTCCAAGAGCTGTATTACAAACAATTTTCCATACAGAAAGAGATGATGCTCAACTTTCTTAATTATCAGCCCAACCCAACAAGATGTAAAGTTCCTAAGGAGGACATCGATGTTAGCCAAGCAATTGTACTTGAGGTTTGGTAAGCTTACTGGAAATTTTTGAAGTTTTCTGGTGTGTAATGGTATGTGGAACAATGATATCAAGATTGTTAGATCAGAATGGCTATTCTTTATTTATTTACTACCAAAATGAGGAATAAAACTAAATGCTCATACGATTTTCTTGCTAAACCGAGAACAAGAATATACTAGCCAAAATAAATAAATAAATATTTAACAAACCAAGAACGTAAATACAGAAAACAAGAAATTCATACAACACACGAACACAAAAGAATTTAAGTGATTCAATCACAAGGACCTACATCTACTGCCAAGAACACTCAACAAAAGATTTATTATCTCCAAAACAATAATACACCTGAAGTTTTACAAAAATAAAAAATCCTCACTCAAGCTCTATTTTTCTTCCTAGAAAATACCATTTTCTATCTCTAGCTAATTTTACACTCATTAGCTATTTAAACTTTTTCCTCTTCATTTTTCAAAA